>JAUPMH010099968.1:857-29089 GCA_032270665.1 Metridium farcimen
AGAGGCATCTTAGACATCCATAAAGAGATATAAACTGCTTTTGTTTCGTGGAAAAAAGAGGATGTTAGAATCATTTAAATAAGATATGTGACAGGCTTTGTTTTCTAAGAAAGTAGAGGCATCAACATTAGAACACTGTTATGCTGGATAAAAGATATCAGTTCATTAAATAATAGCCATCTTTGAAATTAGGATCCTGTTATTTTATTTAAGAGATATAAATATACCCTTTGTATTGAGGAGTACTAGGGGCATCTTATACATTGATATATAACTCTTTGCAAGAGATATGAACTTCCTTTTTACGTGTTTTTGTATGCTTAGAATATCAGACATCTTAGACATTAGAGCCCTGTATAAAAATATGACAGATTTTGTTTTCTTAGAAGCTACCTGTAATAGATATAACTGCTTTTGTGTTAGAGAAGAAGACTGGAATGCAGGCATGAATCTTAGACATCAGAATCTTGTATAAAAATAGAATAGCCTTTGTTGAATTTAGAGGCATCGTATAGGCAAGTTTAAGAGGCATGTTATAGGGTCACATCAGAATCCTGAATGAGAGGTCTGCAAGATATGAATGCCTTTGTTTTCCTAGAAAACTACAGGCATGTTAGACGTTAGAGTCATGTATAAAAATATGACAGCTTTTGTTGTCTTAGAATTTAGAGGCATCATAGGCACGTTCAAAAGGTTTCTTATAGGGTCACATTAGAATCCTGAATGAGAGGTCTGCAAGATATGAATGCCTTTGTTTTCCTAGAAAACTACAGGCATGTTAGACGTTAGAGTCATGTATAAAAATATGACAGCTTTTGTTGTCTTAGAATTTAGAGGCATCATAGGCACGTTCAAAAGGTTTCTTATAGTGTCACATTAGAATCCTGAATGAGAGGTCTGCAAGATATGAATGCCTTTGTAATCCTAGAAAACTACATGCATGTTAGACGTTAGAGTCATGTATAAAAATATGACAGCTTTTGTTGTCTTAGAATTTAGAGCCATCATAGACACGTTCAAAAGGTTTCTTATAGGGTCACATCAGAATCCTGAATGAGAGGTCTGCAAGATATGAATGCCTTTGTAATCCTAGAATATACTACATGCATGTTAGACGTTAGACTCATGTATAAAAATATGACAGCTTTTGTTGTCTTAGAATTTAGAGGCATCGTAGGCTTTGTATTCTGAGAAACTTAAGAGGCATGTTAGACATTAGAGTCATGTATAAGATATATGCCAGGCTTTGTATTCTGAGAAACTACAGGCATGTTAGACATTAGAGTCATGTAAAGGAGATGTCAAGTTGCCTTTGTATTCCTAGAAAACAATAACTTTTATTATACTCAGTGTTATCTAAACGTCTTTTATCACTACTTTAGCCAAAGTACATATAATATAGTGTAATAGTACAATGATAACCCCATCATAACCATTGTAATACCATCTATAGAACACCTATGTGTTAATGTGCAAAAGGAGGAACTCACCCCTAGGGAGGTTATCATATGTTTTTCGGTAGAAAAAAAAAGACTAAAACATCTTTTTGTAATATTTTGTAATATTTTTTTGTAATCTCTCGGTAGAAAAAAAGACTAAAACATGTTTTTGTAATATTTTTTGATGTTTTTTGTAATCCCTTTTTGTACTTTAATTTCTTTTCATTTTTTATTTTTGATCTTTTCGTTTCTTTCATTTTTTTAATGATTTAATCCAAATTAATTTCTTCTGTGCTTTTTAGTCATAATTTTACTATTTTATTTCGTACTATAGTTTTCATTTCCTATTTATTTCATTTCTTTATTTTCTGCCTTTTTATATTCCGTACTACTCTGAAAACAAGTTTCATTTTGATATGAAAAGGTTTCCCATTCTTCTACAATATTTTTATTCGTACTTTGTGGCTTTTTAAGGTTTTTTTTTTTACAAAAATACGTCGTGGAGATATAACTTCCTATATCTCTGCTTAACGATCTTTCTTTATTTTTTGCCTTCTTTTTATATTCCGTTAGACGACTCTGAAAACAAGTTTTCCATTCTTCTATAGTATTTTTATTTTATATATTTTATTTTAATTTTATATTATATTTTCGTACTTTGTGGCTTTTTAGTTTTTTTTTTTTACAAAAATATGTCGTGGAGATATAACTTCCTATCTGTGTTTAACGATCATTTTGGTCAATATTAAATCACGTTGATTGACTTACAACGTCAAAACCTGGTACCATGCAGAGTACATTTAGATAAGGCTAATGACTCCTAAACCCCAACAGATTCTTGATTGAAAATAATCACCCACTAAGACTGTTGTCTGATATACTCGTATTGTACACTATGTAACGGAGAACTTATACATCGATTAACACTCGTTCAGCAATGCCAATGTACCATATTTCTAAGAATGCAATAACTTATAAAATACGTGACAAAAAGATGTGAAAACTGAAAACAAATAATGAAAATTCGTTTTGAAATACAATAAGTCAGAATACAAATTGTTGTTTGCATGCAAACAAGAGAGTTTGAGATTTATACAAAATAAACTATTTAATAGTACTTAAAAATGCATTCTTTGCTCTTTGTTTTTCTTCTACAAACATTAACAGCAAATAAATTAGTGGATTGCGGATTACAACAAGCCAAGATACATAACAAACCTTCAAACTGTTGTTCAATTCTAACTGCTCTTCTCAGTGACAAAAATTGATTTCAATCTATTCGAACGTTTGATCATGCCTTCGAGAATTTTTGATCATGTCAGCTCTAGAACGTTTAAGCCATCGCTCGATAAAAATGAACGATGTTGTTTGCAAAGGAACTTGACATTTACAAAGCAAACCCTATTAAGATTTGATGAATTTGAATTCTATCTGTTGTCCTATTGACAAAGATTGAGTAGAATTCAAACATCTTGGGTACTTGTGTGGGTTTTGTCAGCGTAAGAATACCAACAATACATGGTTTTTGACATGCTTTTGTTGCTTTGTTTCTTTGTACGTATTTCATCTCTTTTTAAACATCTCTATAGCCAATAAAGGAAAGTGCGCAAATATTTGGTTTCTTTGCCACACAAAAAAGACATTTTCTCATTTTTGTAAACATCTTTACACTATATAAGTAAAGTGCGCAAAGATAGCAAGCGCCATGAAATGTTCAATATGAGTCATATTCTCATAATATCATAGGCCAAACCTTTCTTGAGAATACTCTACTTTGTAAAAAATATAGACATTAATATAATACTCCAAAGGAAGGACTAAAGATCGAAAATCTATTTTATTTACAGTATATTAAATTAAGAAAAAATCTTCTCATAGTAGACTATCATGGAATTCATGGATATTTTAAAAATATAATTTAAGATGTTTTTGTTTTTCCCCTTAGCATTCATTTCAATTCTCACCATCTATAATAAAATCAGAAACATTCATCCATTCAATCATTAAATAAACACGTTTCTATATTATTAATTTTTTACGTTTAGTCTCTGACAACATTAAATGCGCGTACCACAACCACAACCGCCATCACTGATGATCATGAAGGTCCGTGATGATGGACCGAAACGTCTGATACTTTCAAGTTTTCAAGTCAGAGACAAAACGTAAAAAAATAATAATAATGAGTCCTGACTGCAATTTCAGAATTTTTAATACGTTTCTATATGTCTGTATGTTTCTATATCAGGTGCACTTAGTATATATTACGATTACCATCATCAAGAAAAATCACAAATTGATCATTTGTATTTTAAAATATACTTCATTACACAATGTTTTATTTTTCTACTGCCAAGAGCATCTATTACCAATGAAACCAGTCTAATGTGTATCTTTATAAACCAATATTGTCCTTGCCTCAGGGGGAATTCCTAGACGTCACATCGCGAGCCGTGTTTTTATAAAGACTTGTTTATTTTAATTTCTTTTCAACATCAACATGTCGTGCCAATAATTGCAATATTGGACCGCTGGCTTTTTTTGAAAGTGTATATTTTAATAAAAACTTGACTCCGCGAGCACCTTTTTCATCGCTTGGCCTTTCTCGTGTCTTGTTTATGTTCGTAAAAACTTCGATGTTATAAAACTGCGCGCTATTTTCAGCATCACCATTTTTAGCCAAATTTTAAAAATGAGAAACTCAAATAGATATGTTCAAGTGCCGTCGCTTTTAAGAAACTTATAATGATTTCCTCATTTTAAGTCAACTGAATTTGAAGTAAAAGCGAAAGAAATGTTTTGAAGAGCGCTTTTAAAATATAATTGATTATACAAACTATACGAGCGTAAAAGAGTACATTTACGCGCTAATTCCGTAACAATTAACGCGATTTACCATTGAAGTACAATGATTTATCCTGATTTAGGAGGCTGTGATACTGAATCAAACCCTAAACCCAGTTTCTATAACCTCAATATTGAAATAAATCATAGTAATTCTAACTAATGATTACTCTTTCAACAACGAAAATTTAGGAATTAAATGAATTAGGATGGACAAATCCATGGCGTCTATTTCTACATCTACATATGGGGGGCCTTGCAAAAGGGGTTACCTATCACTTGCATGTACGTGTAGGAAATTGAGGAAAATACTCAGAGAAAAACACTGATTTTTAATATCAAATTTAGAATGTCTTTAGTGTACGTAGGAACCATTATCTTAAAAATACATTTGTAAAGGCTACGTTAGGAAAGCAGAGAGTTTAAGATTCACGTTTACGCCAAACGTCAAAACTAACCGATTTTTCTGCGTTTACTCTTTACCATTCGACATCTCCGCTAAACAAGGTCCTTATGTCATTTGTTAATACACATTTTATTCATTGAGATCTTTTGCGCAGTTTTTTGAAGCTGACGTTTGGCGTTCCGAAACTCTCTAACATGCTGAGCTTTCCGACTAATCATCCTGCATCGTGTACGAATATTTCTCATCTATTTCGATACTTTAGCCATCACCCCAGGCAATATAATTTGGCGGTCAGAATTGCTATCTTGATAAAATAACCCTTTAGTATTAGCCTGGATAATAGCGTCTCCGTCGGTGTATATAGAGTTAGTGATATCTTGTTTGCTATGATTACACCAAGGAAGAGAGATCTATCAAGATCTAGTCATATATCCCACTAAGTTTAGCTGTATAAACGAAGGGGCATGAAAAACCACAACAACCTATGATTTCAGTATTGGAATATTTCTTTTTCGATGACACTGCAATAAAAAGAGATCAGAGATATATCAAGATTTATTAACGTATATTCCCAGTCCATTGTAAAGCGCATTGAGACGATGAAATGCGCTATATAAGTACTTATATACCAACCCCTCATGCAGTTGTAAACCGCGTAGCTGTGTGTCTTATAGCGGTCCTTGCACTTAGTTGATTGTAAAGCGCATTATGAAATGCTCTATATAAGCACTTATATACCAACCCCTCATGGTTGTAAACCGCGTAGCTGTGCGTCTTATTAAAATAGCGGCCCTTGCACTTAGTTGAGTGTAAAGCGCATTGAGACGATGAAATGTGCTATATAAGCACTTGTTACATTATATACCAACCCCTCATGGTTGTAAACCGCGTAGCTGTGCGTCTTATTAAAATAGCGGTCCTTGCACTTAGTTGAGTGTAAAGCGCATTGAGACGATGAAATGTGCTATATAAGCACTTGTTACATTACATACTAACCCCTCGTAGCTGTGCGTCTTCTTGTTTAAACAGTGTGTGTACTCAGTATTATTCTCATCATAAAGGAAGCGACATGCAGTCATATTCAAACAAGATTTGTCTCAGGCCATTCTTATCTTGTTTGTTATTTGACAAAATCAGATCGTCAAATACCCTTATATTTAGAATAACCCCAGGCTTTTAAATATAAATCGGCTTTCTTCACTACTTTGTAGTCGATACAATAACGAGAAAATGGCACAAAAAGAGCTTGTCAAAGAGTGTTGTAAAATTATATAAAACGCATAAAAATTGTATGAAATTATCGTTTTTTTGGGAATAAACTAAATTGGCTTTTTCACGATTGAATAGTAACAAAACAAAAAAAAGAAAAACAGCACACAAATAGCTTGGAAAAGTAGTGTTGTAAATCTTTATAAAACGCATAAAAATTGTATGAAATTATCGTGTTTTGGCGGGGTTATGCTAAATTGGCTTTTCTAGTTCACTATTGAATAATACTTACACCGAAACCGAGAGATCCTTGATAGCATTTTTGTAGAATCATATAAAACTACTGTCATAAAAACCAAGTCTTTTTCGTTTGAGTAAGGATTGAAGGTTCCTTGTTTTATTTGAGCATTAAATGACTTTTTTTCTATTAAATATTACCGCCTAAACCAAGAAGATGATGATGCAAAAAGACTGATATTTTATTGCCAGATAAATGGTACCAATAAAAAATATAAATTTGCTTTTTGCGCAAATTATAACAGGCGAAAAATGCTACGAAAACGATTATTTTTACATACCCCTTGTATAAACTTGTTAATATTAAAATTACTAAAAACTAAAATAAAATCGGGTTTTTCAGTACTAGTACAAAACAGTGGCATTTTAACAGCGTAATTTTGTATAATTATATTCGACTTTTTCTCCATCTGTTTAAAAGCAATTTTGTGTAATTATCTACTTTAATCGAGTATTTGCTCAGTATTAATAACCGAATATTGCTTTTGAACATGAGGGGTCCATATCAATGATAAATTGCCACTGATGAATTTCAAGTTGAAAAAAAACCTCTCTTTGGTAAAATGATTGGTTTTGAATTTTTTGTAAATAACACATAGTTAATAATCAGAAACAAATCTATAAACTATGAAATAAAATAAGTAGAGACAATAAAAACTACATTTTGTTATAACTGAAGTAGATTTATATATTTAAGTGTTCAAGTTCTAGAATCGACCTTTCTTGAGTCTGAACAGAGTAATACATTAAATGGAATTGTCTATATGCTAGATGGTAACCAATTAATTATTTCTGATATGTTGCAATTAAACGACTCAACAAAATAGATTTGAAATGAAAAAAATATTGGTGAAACTGGACGCATTAAAAATCAATATGCTCAATTTTCAGATTCACCGTCTAGAAAAAAATCCGAGTTGTTTCATTCAATGAAATTCTATCTATAAAATCTTTGCAGAGCGGTCTTTCCAGTTGAAACTACGTGTTAAAATCAGTATGCTCAATTTTCAGATTCACCATCTAGAAAAAAATCTGAGTTGTTTCATTCAATGAAATTCTATCTATAAAATCTTTGCAGAGCGGTCTTTCCAGTTGAAACTACGTGTTAAAATCAGTATGCTCAATTTTCAGACACACCATCTAGAAAAAAATCTGAGTTGTTTCATTCAATGAAATTATCTATAAAATCTTTGTAGAGCGGTCTTTCCAGTTGAAATGTTAATTTATTTTAGTATTTTAGCTGAAAAAAATTCTAAAAGCTAGGGATTGTGTTTGCTCTATACTGATAACAGAGAAAATATTGATTTTGTGCATATAAATTTTAGTTGTCTGAGAAGATTCAGTCGTTGAAAGATTGTGCCGTATTCTACTCTAGTTAAGAAACTATTTTTGCAAATATCTATTGTATATCATTGTTTCAACTACCAACTGTTTGATTCCTTTGAATCGAGAGAGTATTTCAACGGTCCTCTGTGAATTCTTTCCAGTTGTTTTTATTTGCTCGGTGAATTATATCAATGTATTTTGAATTGAAATGCGCGTTCGGTGTATAAGTGAAATACAATACAATACAATCCCTTTTTTAGTCCGACGAAGTGCTAAAGCTCGAAACGTCAGTAAAGTTAAGTCAACATTTTTTACGGTGTTACAACTTTCATTATATTACCTATCGTTTATATCAAACACCGACGCAGCCTTTACTAGTTTACTCGCTAGTTTCCATTTATGTGAAACACCGAGAGACACAAAAATATCAATTGCCCTTACATCAATGTATTTAATTTTTTTTATACTAGCAGAGAACTGCACCAAATCGTTTTTATTAACTTTTATTTTAGTTGCCAGTCTAAAGATTTAGCCGGCTCTTTCTATAAAGAGTTAATAGAATTTTAATAGAATACTATAATAGAAAATGTGTTGCTCAGTGTCTACGTTCAAGTTTATTGTAGTTGCTTGTAATGATTGCTCTAATTCTTTTCTAGTAAAAGACAATATTTGTGTATAATCTACTATCTCAGTCCTATTTTAGTTGCTTGTGGACATCCTTTTAACAAAGTCTAGTAAAGAATAATTTGTTGAACACTTCTACTTTAGATGTTTTCAAAATTAAAATTATTGTCTAGCTAATATATTTTGTGAGACAGTTTTATTTCAGTTGCTTATGGGAATTATCTTCTTTTAACAAAGTCTAGTTGATCAATAATCTGTTGAACATTTCTCCTTAAGATGTCTGTAAAAGTTATTGTCTAGCTAAGAAAATATCTTTTGAATAAACAGTTTTTTTAGTTGCTCAGCGTAGAAATCCCCTGTTTATATTTAATAAGGTATAGCTAAGAAAATTTATTTTGAAATGGACAATTTTATTCTAGTTGCCCAATATAAAAACTATTTCAGTTGCATAGAAATCCCTGTTTATATTTAATAAGGTATAGCTAAGAAAATATCTTTTGAATATACAGTTGTATTTCAGTTGCCCAGTATAGAAATCCCTGTTTTTATTTAATAAGGTATAGTTAAGAAAAATATATTTTGAATGTCTATTATGAATTGTTTTATTATTCAAGAAAACATTTGAAGAGATTCATGGAAAAACCTTTGTCTATAGGTGTAAGACCTCATGCCCACCTACAGGACATCCCATACTGAATAGACAATATTAGAGCCACACTACCAAAACAACAACAACAGTAAAAAAGAAAGAACCTGAAAAAGTAATAGGAAGAATAGAGAAAAGCTCTCATAAAGCTACATTAAATTGACAGAAAACTCGTAATTTTCCAAATATTCTAAGTTGAATTCCCAGGAATTGCTAGTAAAAAAACGTTTTTTAAAACATCGGACTGAATTTCATAGAAACTCGCATGCAAATCCAAATATTTCTCAAATTCTAAATGAAATATACCTAAGGATTTTCTAAAATGTTAATTTCTTAGAATTCAAAGTGAAAAAGAATCTTTAGCATCATACCAGATAAACTTTTCCATCTTTGAATAATTATGAGATATTTGATTGTAAGTTTTTATTTTCTTCAATTGCTTGGTCAATATATATTCACCAGGGCCCGTTTTATATTATATATTGCCAATTATATTTTATGACAGCTCACATTATTCTCATTTTGTTAACGTTTATCGGTGATATTATTAGCTAACAACCGAGCTAGAATACTGGGTGATATTACTTTGTTTACCGTTCGATATATCATTTCTTATTAATAACTCTTTCCATAGCTCTTTCCATGGCACGAGTAAAAATCAATTAATTTATCGGTGATATTATTAGCTAACAACCGAGCTAGAATACTGGGTGATATAACTTTGTTTACCGTTAGATATATCATTTCTTATTAATAACTCTTTGCATGGCACGAGTAAAAATCAATTAATTTGCACTCCTGGGCTTAATAGTCTGTTTGCTTCATTAACATACATATGTTGTTTTTCACTTGAATTCATTATTAGTAAATACGTTTTCAAGTACTATTTGAAAAATATCAACGATGCTAGTTATGGTTTGAAACTATAGAGACTTCTGAAGCAAGGATTATTTGTTTAAACGATGATGTAAGCTCAGTATAATATCATAGTTTTTCAATTTGATGTTCAACTCCACCCCGCTTTATCTAGCGCACAGTAGGGTTTTAATAAAATGTCTTTTGAATTAACACAGGTCATAATTATTGTCTGTAGTACATCGAAATAATAGCAAAAATATTTACATTTTTATGACATTTTTTGATAATCTCAAAACGCGCGCGCGGAAACAATTTTTATGATTTTCTCTCAAATTTGATAATGTACATGTCGAAATATGTATAAAATCATGATTATTAAAATTGTTTATAAAGAATGGTTAATTTAAGAATAACCACATAAAATTTGTTTCTATGCTTTACATGCCCGCAAACGTCGGCGCAGAAAATGTTTTTTTTTTTACTTAAAAATGAGTAACAAATTAGTTCAAATTTGTAATAACTAAATAATCAAATGTTTTTCCCTCTTAAGTACGAATAGGCCAAATATAACTATTTTAATCGCTTAAAAATTTACTTGTATAGTATCCAAACCCTCAACTTTTTGAGCTTTTTTAATTCCTTAAAATTTCTTCTTTAAAAAAAACAACACATTCGTGATTGCCTAATAGTTCCAATTTCAAGTATATTTCAAACCCAAAAAATATTGTTATTATTATAATCGTAAAAACGCTCTTTACCTGTCCAAATGTTTTGTCATTTCACTAATTCCATAAAATGTCTGAGAGAATTATCTTTCTAAAAGGAAGAAGAAATGTTTTTTTTCTGCTTTGTAATGAGGCGGAGAAGAAGTCATGAAAATGTTCGTGTAATTGACCGGTAGAAAGGGATCTACAGTTAATGCTTTGCTCACTTGAAAAGGAAATTCTATTTCTAACCCAGTGTGTTTCTTAAAAGCTTACATTGTTGTGCCAGCCATCGCCTTTTTCTTCTTATCTTCATTGATTTTACAGGCTGTAGTTTTCTTTAGATTTCACTCAATCCCTCTCTTCCGATTTTAGCACCCACATAAATCTGGTTAATCCTTGGGTTTAAGGAAAATTATCCTGCTACTCTGATCGACCACTTTCTGGTAATCACCGATCAAGGAACAGGATTTCTCCACATTAGAGTACAATTAATTGGATCTTACTCGATATAAAAACAGTTTAATATGGTTCAATTATTTCCCAATAAACGTTTCTTCTGTCTATGTGATCAATATGTCTTTTATGTTTTGTGTTTATGTACTTGAAAAACAGCCTTTCACAGACTTTAACGCTATTCTTGGGCGTGCGCTTTGTATTTGAATGGCCAGATTGGTCCATTATTCCGAGTATAAAAGTGTTATCACAGGTTTGTTAGCAGAATGTCTGCCTTTTGTGTTCCATTGATCCTAAAATGTGCAATTTCCCTCTACCAAACACGTACGACTTTTATCAATCAAAAATTCTTAATTAGGGAAATTCACTACTCACAAAGTTAATGAATAATTTTAAATAACAGCGATGTAATTCTTCATCTTTTTTCAGGCATTTGATAACCCGCTGTTTGCGCTTATTAGTTTTGTACTTATTTAAGTTTTTTTATTTCAGTTTTTCTCCTCTTGTTATTTCAAGTTTTCTGGCGCACTTTGAAGTGGCCGACGCCGCATACCCAAATTAGTGGGAAATTGTCATTGCTTTGCAAATGTTTGCTCTTGTGTAAAAAGGTGCCAAATTGTAGACGGGAAATTGGTCACAAACTCTTGACTAAAAGTGTGATATTAACGTTTGTATGACAAGTTCTAAGAACCTTTTAACCAACCTATAAGAACATCACTCCACCTTTGTGGTCATACATACATTCCGCAGAAAAAAAAACATGATTAAAAAGACATAAGATTGTTGTCAACAGTTACATGACTAGGTTAGCGGTTAGTAGTTAAGAGTGGAAAAGAGCGCGTTTTTAGCAACTCGAAAAGTGTTCTTGAAACAGTCACTTATTATCAAGATCCCCACTTATTGCCCTAATATAAAGATGCCAAATAACTAGTAACATTGAAGAAAGTATCTGACCCGCAGGCAATCGAACGCCCAATTAACACCGTTAATTTCTGATTGAACCATGATCAAATGTTCTAGAAGGCATGATCAAACGTTCGACTACTAGTCTCAAGAGATGCCTAATATTGATTCTATAAACATTGAAATCGACACTTTTTGTTGCGGTTTAGTTTTTCAATTTCATCAAGTATGGGTCATAATCTCGACTAAAACTATATCATCGAAATATTATGTATATTTCCTTTCTACGGAAGAAGACCTAATAACTATGCCCACTAGCGGTCGACAGAGTTTAAGTTTGAGTACATTTTTATAGCTCATGTTCTATGTATGCTAAGAGTCGACCTACAAACAGGTGTATTTCAGACAGTAATCCGTGGTTCTATACTTAAGCGCAAATCTACTGCTATAAATTAACGATGCTTCACGCGTCAAATGTTATCCGTGCAATAATCATAGTAGAAGTATCTTATATCATTATAGTAACCTAGCATTTGTTACTTAAAGATTTTCAGCGACGCAATTTTATTGCAAGAAACTGACTTTGTTTCTAACGAATTATTTTTGACAGTTATCTAAGTCTCCTTGGAAACGCAATTTGTCCTAATTTTCACAATGATGTGAATTCCCATGATATTAATCGCATTAATACAGCTTGTGAGAAAATGAAGATATTTCTAGTTTGGTGTGACAATTAGAATAGAAATTTGAAAAATTGTCGTCTATTTCTTGTTTTAATATGGCAATTTCTTATGTATTTGTAAGAAAAGATTTTAAAATGTTTATTTTCTTTTGTTTTAACTATGTCAATTTGGCAAAAAGGCAAAAAAAGACTTTTCAAATGTTGTCAATTTTGCCATTGTCTTGCATGTTTTTACCTGTATTATATAATGTATAAGAAAAAACTTGCATTGTCTTAACAGTTACTCGTCTTATGTTCTAAAAGAAAGAACTTCAAACATGCTTTCAACCGTTGCATTTAGTTCTAACAGTTACCCTCCTTTGTTGTAGAAGAAAGAACTTCAAAATGCTTTCTTTTTATATTATGTTTTAATTCATCCCTGTCAGTTCTTGTTTGCTTGAAGAGAGAAGCTGAAAAATGTTAACTCGACATTTATTGTCAATCTTGCACGATGTAAAATAAAGAATTTATTTTTGTCCCAAGTTTCGTATATATGGAGCACTAAGAAAGAACCCGAAATATTGTTTTTAATGGTATTGTTAATTATGAGCGAATTTCTTATAGAAGAAAAGAATGTTTTCTATCGTTGCATTGTATTCGCTCGAGTTTCTTACGGGTTAAAAGAAAGACCCCAAAATGTTCTCTATCAGTTATATTGTTTGGCAACAACTATGTCAATTTCTTACAGAGCTGGAAGAAAGAAATTCCAAATTGTTCTCTGCCCTGACATTGTTCTGACCCGTTGCGTGTATTCTAAACACTAGAAAAGACTGCGCGGTTTGTGCTGGAGATGTCCAAAGAAAGCCATCTATATTATCAGCTATGATTATCACAGGATTTTCTCTAATGTACCAGTGTTTAGATTACATCTCGTCAGTTATATACTGCGATTATATTCCCGTATTCAATCACTAAGGCTGCAGGTGAACTGCAGATAAGATACTATCAGACAAAATACCCTGTCATCGACTGAGAACCTTGGCCGAGAAACTTTCCCTCATTAAATGAAAAATGCGGCATTATTATACTCCCACTTAATCGAGTAACTCTTAATGATTCAATATGGCCGTGTAGTTTTCTAGACGATTTGGGAGTATTCGGTTTTTACTTACTTGTTAATCGTAGCCCACTTCAACGAAGACTTGAACTTGTTTAGTTTCTGTTTTGTGTTGTTTGTTCTAGTTAACATGGGGCTACAATAGCGACTGAGTTTCCGCCTTCCACGGCGTATTTTCTTATTTTTCCTTTCTTTCTATGTTTACAAACACCTATGTGCATTATTTTTACTATCGATCAATAGCATATTTGTGTTTTTGCGCTTTTCTCTCCATTTCTCTGTCCACAAACACCTATGTGCATTATTTTTACTATCGATCAATAGCATATTTGTGTTTTTGCGCTTTTCTCTCCATTTCTCTGTCCACAAACACCTATCTGTATTATATTTTTACTCTTCATCAATAGCAAATTGTGTTTTTTTGCGTAGTTTTTTCTTCATTTCTCTGTTTGCAAACACCTATGTTTCTTTACTATAAAACATAAAATGCAACTTATGTCGGCTCTTTCTTTTCTTTCTTTCATTCCCTATTTCTGTTTCCCAACACTATATTGTGTTATTTTCGCTGCTTCCATTTGCACTCTTCTATTTCTTGCATGGCAACACCTTGATTTTCTCTACTGCACTTAGGTTCATTAATGGAAGTTTGTGTGCTTTTTTCCGTGATATTTTGCCCTTGTTATTATTTCTACTTTTAACAATGAACTAGTTTTTTTTATTCAAGTCTAACTGCATTAATAGCAATTTGTATTTTTTGTGCGTTTTGTTTGAGTTATTTGTCATTATTTTCTCTCTTTTTGATTGCAAACACCTTGGTTTTATACTAACTAGAGTGCATTAAAAGCAAATTTGATTTTTTTTGTGCTTTCTTTCTTCTTTTATTTGAAAATAAATAAAGTATATTGCCTTACGGTCAGTTTTCCTCATGCAAAACACCTAGATTTCCAAACTTTATCAATTTGCGCTTTTTTGCGCTTTTTTCTTTCCTTTCTTCTCTTTCCTTCAAGCAAACACCTATTATCTATACCAACCCAAAATACATCAATAGCAAATGTTAGTTTTGAATTTTTCTTTTCTTCGCAATAAAAACAAAGCATTGACAAAATCGGCAGTAATATTTTTAATTATTGGTTAGTTGTTTTGTGTCATGAGCTCAGCCCAGAAATAGCATAGTTGTTGATATCAAACACAGTTCTGACTTTGTTCTGAGACAATATTTTTACAATTTTGTTCGATATTCTTTTTGTGTGTCATGGTTTTGTTTTCGGTTTCATAAGTTGTATTTGGAGTGGAGCGCGCTAGTTGTCACTGCGGGACAATTCGTCATTCCAAGTGTCGATTATAACCCCCCGTCGTTCCTTAAAATCATAATGTGAGTGATGAGTTCGTTGGCAGTATGAATTTCAGGTTTTTAACTTGATGAGTTTACTCGTATTAACCCCAATGTTAATGAGTTCTAGTTATGGGATAATCAGTTATTGCAAGGGGTCGATAAAGTGCTAGGTAGCATGATAATGACTGCGGTACAATACACTAGGTCATCCAAGTATAACTTGATGAAATTGTAAATATCGCACTCAGATAATACAGTCTTCACTCTTGCATTGTCTAGGACCGTTTATTTTTTAAAGCTCAACTCGCTCTTGTGTTTGGAGCTTTTGTTATTCAATGTAAATCATACACCCAGTGAATCATTTTGACCGCAAACTATTTCTCCTTCCAACATCTGTGTTGGCAAGAAGCTGCCTTAAAGGCGAAGCCTAACCGATTAAGATACTTGTAACATCAGATAGACCAGCTGAAGATCATTGATTCTAGAACAAGTTGAAATTAAACCACATGATCATTGATTCGAGAACGATTTTTGAAAGTGGCAAAATTTGTCTTGAGCCGATTAATTTGTGAGCAAACACAATTTATTTTTATGATGCAGTTTGATGCCAATGTTTACGCACTCCACACTTATTATTTTTTGATGTTAGTACTTTTATTCTTATCTTTCTTATTTATTAGTGGTACTTTTCTTTTGACTATATTCGCGCTAAATTGTTTTTATTGAAACAGATTTTTACTTCTCTTTTTGGGAGGGAAATGTGCGTTTTTCTATGAGGCAGGAAACGAGCACATAAATCGGAATGGGTAGGCACCTTCCATTTTTTTTATTTCTACATTTCCTCCTCACTAATTGACTAGCTCTTCTCAGTAAATAACTTAATTAATTCGTGTCATTGTTCTCTGATTGAACGAATAAACATCGGGTAAAATCTAAGAGAATTTAAAAATAGATTGCTGTAAAAATTCACTATTTTACACCATCGAAGAAAAATAAACATTTTACCAAGTCTGGCTCATAACAGGAGGACAAATTAAAATCGTGTTCGCCTAATTCGGTCAATGATGGTATCTTTAGAGGTTTACTCACCGATATAACGGAAATCTTACAAGTAATATTGCTTCAGTACTCGATCGAAAATAGGGAAAGTGAAGGAGAAAGATGGAGAAAAGAAGGAGCTATGCTCAGACATATATGAAGCAAGTTTTTGTAATTACGTTTCACTCTTGACAATGGCTCTCACAAGCTTCACAATAAAGATTACACTAGTTTGATTCTAAAATGTTTATCTAAAGGTGTAAATCGATTTTAACCCGAAAATTTAATGGCACTGCAGATATGAGGGTTCCTATCAATGAATCACATCTAATTGCTCTACAATTCTACTTAATGTACTCTTCTCCAAAAAAAAAAAGCCAAAACGAGAGAAAAATCTGATTTGGTCCGAAAACTATTCTTCTTCTGTCTAATTCCTCGAAGTTTGTTCTGAACTCGTGGCTTGCACTGTTTAAACAATTTTGACATGTACAAAGTTAGTGTAATAATTCTCAGGCAATATTGTTTGTATGATAGGATTTCGTTTGACCTCGATATAGCGGTGTACAGTACGATTATTTTGACCACTATCACAATGATGTGGTATCATTATGTAAATCACTCCGCCGAAGTCCATTAAATAGAGAAAAGGCTGAAAGGCCTGCAAATCTCTTTAAAGAAAGATGACAAAGGCATAGGAGAAAGTGAGGTAAGACTAAATGAAACACGTGTAGGGTAAACAATGCCCGCGACCGCAGATGGGTATGGACTCATTGAGCGGAACACATTATTAGAATGGAAATGTTCAGAACAACGCACCTGCGAGCCTCAATGCAGGTGTTGTAATTCTCCATCAACAATGCCATCATATGAATATCGTACGAATTAAAAAACAAATAGTGCATGAGAACTTGTGAATCACTAATAAACTCACTTCAACCAAATAAACGGAAAAAAATTCATCGATTGCAAAAAAGCGCGCGTGTTTTGGTAGCTAGATGACAAGCGTTGTGTGAGCATGGAGTTTTCGATCTCTTGGACACGTGCAAAAGCGGAATAGTCACAAGGGGATACCGACGAGTTATAACTGGCTGTGATTGGTTGATCAAGGTAATATGCATAATTCATGGCCAAATAATTAACACCTATTGTTTACTCCTTGTATTATTATTGAAATGAAATATTAGCATTGTCCTATTATATCATTATATCCATCAACCATAATCACGCCTAGAGGTGTGTGTGCTTTGCGCCGGCCGGGTCAAAACACAACGAGGTTGCTCCTTTGGTAACAGTTGAGTTGAGCCGAGCTAGTGAGCGGAGCTCGTCAAGAATCTTATACTTCGACTTTCCAAAAGTATTCATTTGCAGTTATGGGAAAACAAGAAGAGGGTCATGTTAAGAGACCTATGAATGCGTTTATGGTTTGGAGTCGTGGCAAGAGAAAGCAGTATGCTGTTCGTGACCCAAGAATGCATAACTCTGAAATTAGCAAAAGATTAGGAGTTGAGTGGAAAAGTCTTACTGACGAAGAGAAGGAGCCTTTTATAGCAGAAGCTAAAAGATTACAAGCAGTGCATATCCAAGAACATCCTGATTACAAATACAAACCCAAGAGACGTAAGCCTAAATCACTGCAGAAAAAAGACGGACTAACAACACAAGTGTACGGGGCACCATACCCGACCTCTATGATGGCGGTTGATAAATTCTCGACAAATCAATTGCCACAAACAATAGCTCATTCAATGGCTTTGTCCTCAGACCCAATGTATTCTAAAATGAATGGAGGTCCAACATTTCATCATTCGCCAGGCTATCCAGTTATTTATCCAAATGGAACCACTGGTGGATCAGTGTCTTCCTCGCGCCAAATATTTGCTGGTTCCATCGACTCGTCGCACTCTTTCCGCGCTAGCGATATGATGTCTGGAAGGCCACTGTATGGCGGTCAATTATATCAAAGTCCTATCCACTCACAGGGAATTCAGCATAGAATATCTGCAGTCGAAGAAAGCCGAAGCTTAAAATCATCACCTAACGGCAACCCCAGTCCTCCTGTAACAAGTCCTGACCCAGTGTCCAAACATCATAATGGAGGTTATTCGACTTCAGAGCTGAGCAACCAAAGAGTTTGGCAGCCGCAGCAAGACTTATCACGAGGAGTGACCTATGTCCCGGTATTAATATAACCTCATATAAACATTTAGTAGTAATTTAGTGAAGTTTAGCGCGCCTATGTGCTTGATTAATATGCGTTTTAACTTTTGAGTATGTGTTGAGTGAATTGTCACCCCCGTGCTGCTGTCAACATGTTTCAGTGTCGGGGGTTTTTATAGGTTTTTTTCTTATTCTTTTAATATCAGCTCTGAAACCCCGGACAATTATTGTCGTTGATATTTACTCTAATTTGAAGACAAAGTGATTTGCAAGAGTACATTGTGTTTAAGTATATTTTAATTCCGTATGTCAAATAGCGTCATAGGAGTTGAAGAGAACCACGTTCATGAAGCCTCAGTTCACAAAAACAAATTTCCGTTTATTACTGACAACGACAAGTTTGTGATAAATGCAGTTTAATGAGACACAATTTCTCGTTTCTAATGACTCTTGGTTGACAAACCACACAGTAATGTCCTTAACACATCGAAACCATTACAACAGTTTTTTAACAATTCCGATCATGGCCTAATTTGTTCTAGCCACAGGGCAAAATCGAAAGCTGAAACGGTTTCAACAAGACATAACTCGAAAGCGCAATGCTTTGGGCTTTTGTTAATATATGCGCATTTCGGTAGTGATACAAACACGAACAAACAAGCTGTCATTTAATCTGGCAACGAGTTTACTGAAATGAAACCTGTTGAAGTTTGAAAGCGTTTTTGTCGCGATATCGTTTAGTATTTGTTATGAACTAGGTTCTCTTGTATTCAACAATACGCTAATCTTTGGCCTCAAAATAACATTCATAGGACATGTTGTATTGTCATGCAAAATATTGTAATTCAGTTAATGCGATAAAACAAGTGGGTACGTCAAGACTTTGAACAAAACAATTTCTAAATAACAAGCCAAAATTCTCTTAAACATTGATACTACTATTTGCTTTGTCCTTTGCCTTGTTTTAATCGACAGACAACACACGCCGTTTTGCGGCGGAAATCCGTCGAACCTTAGTCAAAAACGTATTTATTTTATGGCCATTCCTGCATAATTACGCGGCCGGCCACGAGATGGTCAAACGGTTGTTTATTCGCCAGCCGTGATTAACTCTCATTTGCGTGAGGAGATTGTCAACGACTTTAGTATTTATCGTCGGTGTTAAGAAGTTTAGTAAAGTTTTGAGTAGATATTGCCGTGTTTTCGTCTCGTGTTGCTCTTAATAGCCACATGCAAAACGCATGGTCAAACCACTGTCAACTCGTGTGTTTCTCGCTTCATATAGTTTTCACATCAAAATATCTAAAAATCCATCAGCTTGCAGTATTTTTGGCGAACTTTAATCATGATTGTGCCTGTGGGATGATTAATAAGACTTTGTAAACTTCGATCGAAACACGTGGTTCGTTCGAGAAGACTTGATCGCGGGAAATCGAATTAATCAGTTTTGTGACAATTCGTGGTTATGAATTGATTAGTTCGGACTGTTTTTGTTGACAATCGGATTTGTTTCATAGCGATGGCCTCTAAAGTGTACATAAAATAGTAGATTTATCTGTATCGTTATCTTATGATTTGTATACAAGTGGTAATAAGGAACGCGAAACATCCATTATTTCTCCTTACAAAACCTCATTTCCCACCTGCAATGAACGACATTCAGTTGAGATGTGTTTACAAAACTCATAGGACGGACTGTCAACACTATTCTTTGTCTTGGGTTTTTGTCTTTTTCTTAACCTTGATTTGTTATGTATAATGCATCAAAAACTATGCTAACATTCTTATGTTTTTTTCTCTCGAGTATCTTATAACAATCAAATTAAGATTTGTCTTTAATGTTTTTTCGTGTTCGTTAAGTTTCATTTTATCTCTTGGTGGCATGAACCTTTATTCCGCCCACTCATGCATTTCGTTACTACTAATTCGAACGTTGACATTTCGAACGTTTAATCAAATCAGTTTCTTTATTGAAACATAGTTCGAAACTCGTGTCAATAGATTAGATAGTGTTCACAAATGTGTACTGCCATGCCAATTAAATTTCTTAGTGCAAAACTTACTAGGTCGTGAGCATTATAAAATACTTTTTATTATCAAAAAAGAAAGTCAAAATAGGTGAGCATTATAAAATCCTTTTTATTATCAAAAAAAGTCAAAATAGGTAGAATTACAAAGACATAAAAAGTCATTATAATTTGAGAGAAAAACCCTTGTAAAGTGCTAAACAATAAACTACTGTATATTTAATTATAAAATAAAGAATCAAACCAATAATTCTGTTGTTGTTGTTGTTTCGTAGATACATGAAGTGAAAGTGGACAGAAGGTACTAGACATGAACGAAGCGACGATGCAAAGTAAGCAAGACACCACAAAGATATAAACTGACAACTTTCATTACTGAAAGGCCATAAAATATGGACGTACTCCATATAACAAGCCATTCTACATCTCAGAAAAAAATATTAATCATACTAAACTCTTATACTGAATAGGAATAATTTTATAACTCGAGTATACTAACTGTACTCCCAAAACTTTTACCAATATTAATGCTGAATGGAAAAACAATTCTAAGGGGAAACTTCATATGGATATGAATACTAACTCCCACAAAACTGTAAAGCTATATACTAATTAGACCAAATTACATGGAATAACTCCACTGATAAAAAGGCATACTTACTCCCAGAAAACTATTCATCGTACTAAACTCTACTCTAACTAGAATTCTAATCTAGCTAGAAAAAACTGTGTGTATTAACCTTATAGAAGTTTAACTCCCCTTACTTGAAGTACTAGCTTGCTAGAACAAATTCTATGAGTCTTCAGAGTCTTCTTAAATGATAGAGACCGAAATTTCCGAAAATACTAATTAGAAATCTATACTAAAGAACTCACAGATATAGTTCTAGAAAACTAATACTACATCTACATTAAAACTGAAATAGAAGATATCAAATTTAAGATATTCTACTTGAATAATTCGTAAAAAAAATTATGTAAACATTTTTTTACGAAACATATTCTGTAGAGAAATTTTAGAAAAGTTAGTATATAGTATGACTTAGATAACTGAACTACTTACTGACTAGAAAAAAGTCAGGGACTTCTTACTCGTAGAATACTGCTTTGATACAAGCAGATCAATGTACAGATTATCTCAAAAACTTAGAATAACTGCTAAAACTATAGACGGGAATCGTTCCTGTTTGTGTATTATAGAAGGCCAAGTAATCTCAACTCTGATCAGAGAAAAATATATATTATATATAAATATATATATACCCATGAAAATTTCCAACTTTTGTTCAAAAAGTATTATCCAAGAGATAAAGCTAGTCATATTTCTGAGAAAATATTGACGTGTCGACAATTTACAGAACTTAAATTAAGTTCGTTTAGGTATTAAGACGAAAATGAATTTCTATCTTTTTCGTTGACACATTGTATTAGGTTGTATTCGTTAATTGTTAGTTCTGTCTGGGCCTTTGGCTTTATATGTGTTCGAATTGTATTATATTATGGAATAAACGACTCATGGGCCTCTTTGTAAGACTAGTTTGTTTTATTGTTTATGTAGGTTTGTTAGATTCTCCGTTAGCTACTATGTCATTAGGCAGCCTATCAAAACACCTTGGGGTAGACATCAATAAATAAAACCATAACAGAAAAAAATATTCTAATTCAAATTTTTTAGTATAAAAATATACACAGAAATTTGCAACTATAAATGTTTGTGAAACTAATGT
Organism: Metridium farcimen; assembly: GCA_032270665.1. Lineage (NCBI taxonomy): Eukaryota > Metazoa > Cnidaria > Anthozoa > Actiniaria > Metridiidae > Metridium > Metridium farcimen. Next base: position 22,630 of record JAUPMH010099968.1, read on the forward strand.
TAGAAAAATCTTTAAAATTGTAATTCCATATTATATGGCGTGAAAAAACTGACCATGAAAGTGAAACGCATTAAAACTGCAATTCCAATTTTTTTAGTATAAAAAAACTGAATAAAACACAGAAATTTGCGATTACAAATAGCTGTGAAACTGATGTTAGAAAAATGAAAACTTGAAAATTGTAATTCCATATTATTTGGCGTGAAAAAACTGACCATGAAAGTGAAACCCGAAAAAAACAGCAATTGTAATTTCTTTGAGGGGAAACTGATGTCGTAAAATAGTAATTTCTTGTTTTTGTTAGTAAAAATGAGGACTGACCATATCAATGAAACAGAATTGTAATTACAATTTTTTAGGGAAAACTGATGTTGAAATAACTTCCAACTTGAAAATTGTAATTATATTTTTTTCTGAGGAAACTGATCTTGAAATAATTTGAAAATTGTAATTTCTGACATGCTGGTCAATGAAAAATGAAAATTTTCGATGAAAAGAAAACTGAAATTTCAATATTTTGTTAAAATAATTTATCCATGTGAAACGATAGAGCTAAAAATAGACATAAATAGCAATCATTGAAAGAAAAATAAACTGAACCAGAAATTGAAATGATGATTTCTTTCTATAATGCTTATAGCTGCGTTTATATGCCTAACAGTAATCTGATATTCTTTTATTAGTTTATAGTTGTATTTCCTCAACATATTAATTGATTTTCATTTTCATTTCTTTAGTTTAATTGTAATTAATTTTCTTCCCTTCCTGATCTGTCATTTTTTTCTAAATAATTGTTTGTAAAAATGTAGCATCCTTTTTCTTATTTATATATTTATATTTAATGCAATTATATCTTTTTTCTCTCGTTCTTTTTGCTCTTTTCTAGTGATAGCCTATAATAGGGTATAAATTCCTTTTCTTCTTTCTTTTAACCCCTTTTTTATTTGTAGGTTAATTATAACATATAATACTGTAAAATATACTATTTCATTCAAATTTTCTTTATTTTTTTCTTTTTTATAGTCTGCTCTCTCTCTTTTTTTATTAATTTATATATCTTAGAATGACTTGACCTGTTTCATTCAAATTGTCTTTATTTTTTTTTCTATTTTATAGTCTGCTCTCTTTTTTTATTAATTTATATATCTTAGAATGACTTGACCTGTTTCATTCAAATTTTCTTTATTTTTTTTTCTATTTTATAATCTGCTCTCTCTTTTTTATTAATTTATATATCTTAGAACAACTTGACCTGTTTCATTTTTATTTTTCCTTTTCCGGTTTATTTTATGATACGTTAATACAACACTCCTTTATTACTTAAGTTTTATTCCTTTTTTAACAATACCTATAACTGTTTAATTTCTCTTTCTTTTCATATATTTTTAAAATTATATTTTCCAACACTTTCAATGTTCTTTCCTGTTTCTCATTGTTTCGATGACATGGATTGATTACTGGTGGTGACGTATATTCATTATTCTTTAATATAACTTCACATTGAACGCTAATACCCGCAGATCCTCAGACATAAAGACGACAAATCATGTAATCAATACAAGCTCTACTAGTAGAGTATTGTCGAAAAACAATAACCTATCCAAAAGCAGTTCGTTTCGCGTTGTCTCAGATCTGTTGCGTCGCTATTTAGAACAATAGGGCATTCCAGAACAAGTGATCGTGAATCGGCGCTGACACATCGATTTTCCTGTTCTTAGTCGGCTTTCACTTTATTAAATCTTCCTGTCACAGGTTATAATAACTATAGTTTATGTACATTTTAAAAAACAATTATAACCTGCAAACGATTTTTATAGATTTTTTTGGCTTATGTTCGGCGACGGGTAGTGAGTGCGCGCGCTTGATTTTTCGATTTATTTATTTCTTTTATATCGTTTTCTTCTTCTTTATAACAACAACGTTTCACAAATGATCTTTACATCAACCCTATAAACTCTTAAAGATTCTGCAACAAATCCTAAAGTTGTGAAATGCATTGAGCGCGCTTGTGTTGCTCAGAAAAGGTGTTTTTCAGTTTAAAAACTTTCTAGTTTTACAGGTCTAATCTTATATATCTTTTGCGTCGATATGTAAAATGCAATGGATTTGCAAGAAAAACATTTTATGTGATATCTGTATCATATTTTATGTGATATCGGTTTTTTTTTCTTTAATCGCTTGTTATTAGCGGGTTCTCGTTTACTTTACAGCCCGACCGTACACGAGTCGATTATAGCGCAACCATGTAATCTCGCTCGTGACCCATTACAAATCATTTTCTAATATACAATATCCTCTTAGAGGCTCTATACAAATTGTTTGTCACTTAATGTTTAACAATAATATTAGCAAGACTGTCGAAACAAAAGATGGCACTCGTTCACGCATGGGATAGTTTGGAAGTGAATGAAGCAGAGAGCAGCTTACAGTCGACGAACGCATGGCTTAGAGAGAAGAGCAGTGATGTGTTAAGAAAACTACAGTAAATATTGTACTCTATTGCTGCTCTAATTCGTTTATTCATTGTTTTCGCACGAGTCTACTTGTTCACTTCTCTTACGGTATTGTTGTTGTTGTTATATAAACGAGAATAGTACAGATTCCTGTTAACAATGTAAATCGTTCAATTATTGTACGAGTCGGCCATATAAAACGAACATAGTATATTCTAATACTCTAAATTCGTTTTGTTCGTAAAAGATTTCTTAATTGTACATGCGCGAGTCAATCCAATTGAAAAACATGTTACTACTATCCGAGGAATTGTTTTCTAATTCTATCCCTTAATCTCTTACAAAAACAAAAAAGCAAGAAAATAATTGCTGTATTCTATTTTAGTTTGTCTTTGTGTTGTACCAGTTGGAAAACTCACATGGTCACAGTGTGAACTACCAAATTAACATATATTTGTATTCTTAACGGTAAAAAAAATAATATCCTTCTACCCAAAGCATGTGATTGTCATCCCAATGACATTGTAGTTTTCTCACAAGTAAACTGTCTTTCATAAATCTAAGGGTATTTTTAACGATGAAGAAGACTATACTTTAAATAGTTGGGCAAAGTCCTAATCCCCATTGTTGTCCATCGAAGGTTACACATCGAGCTATTGTTTACTTCTGACTCCAACAAAACTTTCTTCACAAAAGTAGCCTTTATTCAATCCAAAAAGAGCACTGTCTTTCTATCCTTTAAACGTTTTCAAAACTCTTTCTGTTCTATAAATTTCAACATTTGAAAAGAAAATATCCAAATGAATAAACAAACATATTCTACTTGGTAAACTTTTCACTTGTCTAATTACTTCTAAAAAAGTTTACCCATTTTGAAGCACGCTCATTATCATCATTAATACCACCACAAGAAAACTACCTAAACTATTTTTGTTCAAAACACAAAAGATCACCTTTATTAAAACTTATTTGAAAGAAACATTGACAATTATAGATGTGCACTTTTCATTTAAAAAGCGTTATCATTTCGAGCGTCGTGCCATGGAGTTTACCCGAGCTCTTGAAACATCGCCACTTTTCTTGGCCCCAAAGTGGCTGCTTGGAGAATATTATATTGGACTGGGCGAGGAAACTAACCTTATTCCGTCTAATTAGTCTTTGTAGACCGGCAAACGAAAACAAAACAACTCTCAAAAGACAACATGCTGTTGTCTCCAATAGATATTCACTTGTTATTATGATTTCTATTATTACGGGTATCTTATCTATCTGTCTTTGTCTTAAGGTACTCCTGTCCGTAAAGTAATTAAATAGACAGAAATTAAAAACTATAAACTACAAACGATATCACTTAGGCTTTTTTGGAGAGTGTTTGGGAGTTTTTAATCGAAAATACTGCAAATATTATAGCTTGTTATTGGTATAATTAAATTCCTAGCCAAGCTGGTATGAACATATGTTCGGGTTAAGCGTTGAAATCCCGCTGTGGAGAAGAAAAGGGGTTTGAGATCACAATAACGCAGCATCGTGATAGCTCAAGGGCTCGCCATACAATCAATAGCAACTTCTCAATACACTCTACATGGAACACTTTAAGATGTGTTTCTCTCCATACAATAGCTCTGTTCTTACGATAAGTACAGTCCACTACACTAGTGAAGGATCTGTATTTTAACCCCAAATGAACGACGCCTTTTTTTAAGAAAAAACTTATTAGCACTTAACTATTTCCTAGTACTGTGTAGGCGTTCATTGATTTGACGCATTGCATCATCGACCACGCAAACAGCGCGATAACTTAGCTAGTCAACTCGTTTAAGTATGAATTAACACGTATTGTCCCAGTGGTAGAAACCCTGAAGTCAACGCGCACAAGTCGAGTTAATTGAACTATTGAATAAGAATTTTGTATGTCTGATAGTTGCGATCATCGTCCCGTAGCGAACGTGCGCTTATTTGGCTAATTTAACTCCTGAAAAGGAATTGTAGCGAACGCGCGCTTATTTGGCTAATTTAACTCTTCAAAAGAGAAAGTTTTAACTTTAAAACTTGCGTGAATATGTTGCAGAAAAAAGAATTGTAGCAAAAGTGCGCTTATTTAGCGAATTTAACTCCTGAAAAAAAGAATGTTTTAACTTTAAAAGTTGCGTGAATATGTTGCAGAAAAAAGAATTGTAGCAAACGTGCACTCATTTAGCGAATTTAACTCCTGAAAAAAGAATGTTTTAACTTTAAAAGTTGCGCGAATATGTTGCAGAAAAAAGAATTGTAGCAAAGGCGCGCTTATTAACGAGTTCAACTTCTGAAAAGTAGAAGAGAAAGTCCATTGCAAAACGAGTATGCATTTGGGTAACGAATTCTTTATGAGTGTGATTTCAGACTGTTTTTTTTAACCACTAATTGTTAGACCTATATTGTTGAAGGGCGCTGGCATCGTAATGCGCGCGATCTATCTGATAGAATATTCCTTTGAGTATATGAATTTAAATGTTTTGTATTACTGATATGGCAGCATCTATATTAATTAGGGGAGGGGTAGGGGTACATCATAAGCATCTATTGTTTTCTATAGGGGGAATTCTTTCAGCTAGAGCACGCATTTACTATTGTAACATTACAGCGAAACATGAATATTACCAACAAAATCTTTCCACCTTTCCATGGCGGTTAGTTCGTAGTATGCTGCGAATCATCATCATCATTTCCCATGCACTTCCACTGCTTCAGCGGGTTGGGTACCTAGGATTTGCTCTAATAGAGGCAGGAAGCTTGACTTACACTGTATTCCTCTTTCAGTATAGTTGTGTTGCTGTGAGGTATATAAGGGCTAAAGCTCGAAACGTCAGTAAAGTTAAGTCAACATTTTTTACGGTGTTACAAATTTCATTATATTACCTATCGTATATACCAAACACCGACGCAGCCTATACTAGTTTACTCGCTAGTTTTCATTGATATAAATGGTCTGTAGTTGTTGCTATTTTATCCACATAATAATTCCTTAGAACTAGTTCTATATATTCTTCATAGCATAATACGGTGCAAGGTCCTTGTTATCTTAAATACTTAATATTCCCAATAGAACTAGTGATATAATTTTGTCATAGCATAATGCTGTGCAAGGTTCTTCAGTGCTATCTTATCTACTAAATATCTCTAGTTGAACTAGTCATATTTATTCTTTATAGCATAATACGGTGCAAGGTTCTTCAGTGCTATCTTATCTACTAAATATCTCTAGTAGAACTAGTCATATTTATTCTTCATAGCATATAATACGGTGCAAGGTTCTTCAGTGCTATCTTATCTACTAAATATCTCTAGTAGAACTAGTCATATATATTCTTCATAGCATATAATGCTGTGCAAGGTTCTTCAGTGCTATCGTATCCACTAAATATCTCTAGTAGAACTAGTTATATATTTTCTTCATAGCATATAATGCTGTGCAAGGTTCTTCAGTGCTATCTTATCTACTAAATATCTCTAGTTTAACTAGTCATATATTTTCTTCATAGCATATAATGCTGTGCAAGGTTCTTCAGTGCTATCTTATCTACTAAATATCTCTAGTAGAACTAGTCATATATATTCTTCATAGCATATAATGCTGTGCAAGGTTCTTCATGCAGTGCTATCTTATCTACTAAATATTATATTTTCTTCATAGCATAATACGGTGCATATATATATATAGTGGAGACAATGGTGTTGGTTTTCCTTGGAAAAGGAATATCTGCAATAGAACTAGTCATATAATTTTGTCATAGCATAATGCTGTGCAAGGTTCTTGCTATCTTATCTACTAAATATCTCTAGTTTAACTAGTCATATATTTTCTTCATAGCATAACACGGTGCATATATATATAGTGGAGACAATGGTGTTGGTTTTCCTTGGAAAAGGAATATCTGCAATAGAACTAGTCATATATAATTTTGTCATAGCATAATGCTGTGCAAGGTTCTTGCTATCTTATCTACTAAATATCTCTAGTTTAACTAGTC
>JAUPMH010099969.1:1704-17604 GCA_032270665.1 Metridium farcimen
ATAGTTCATTTTCAAAAGATCAACAATTTAACGCATGCAATATTAACTAATGAGTATTAGATGTAGTTTAAAATCCTAGGACTTTGAAATAAAAACAAACGTAAAAAAAAATAGTTCATTTTCAAAAGATCAACAATTTAACGCATGCAATATTAACTAATGAGTATTAGATGTAGTTTAAAATCCTTGGGGATTTAAAAATCCCCATGAAAATTTCCACTCTGATTTTGAAACCTCTATAGAATACACCAACTTGGATTTGAAAAATTTCTAATAATATACGATAAACATTTCTAAAACACTTAGCATGAACAGCTAAGTTAAAAATATAACATCACTCATAATAAATTAAAAAACGACCAATCAGAATCAAGCAAACTGTTGATTTGAGTCACATGTCATATGATCTACTCACAAGGTTTTTCAGTAGCATACTGAACTAAGGAGTGGTCTTTCTTTCTATTTAATCAAAGTACAACGACATGTTCCTAAAAATTCAACTCAAATTCTATTCAAGTATAGACAAGAGAGCAAACAAAGCAAAAAATGATAAAAATCGCTGATGATGCGATGTCGAACGAAGCCCACAATTCATCAAAGAGGAACTCAAAGAATCTAGCACATAGTTTCTAAGTACAAGCTAGCGGAATGACTCATGCTGTTGGAGTTCTGCATGAAAAAAATGGACAAACATACAACATTTTGGCAAACAAATGCCTTTCGTATGTTTGAAAATACTGGTTTTAAATTCGAACAACTTAAAACGTGGATAGACCGTCCAAAATGATATTACAAAGTATGGAAACCATACAGTAAGAGAAAACAACTGTAGAAAATTCAAAACGTACGTGTTGGAAAATGATTATATGGAAGCTTCAAGGTAAGGAAATATTAACTAATGTTAACTCGTATTAATATTAATCACTATATATTTTCATAAAACAAAACAAGGCAAAGAATACGTAGAGATAAAATAGATCTTATTTGCTCTGCCTAATGCTCAAATACAATTCTCTCCCTCTCTCTCTTCAAAAAGCCTCTTTGCTCAAAGTGAACATTAAAAACTATTGCTTCATATATTTCTAATTAAATATAATTTTTAAAAATATCTCCCAAGCGTTTTTTTATGAAAACATTCAGGTATACGAATGGGGTTGACTTCCCATGTAGTTTTTGCTTACCTTGCAGAATGGTCTAGGAAGCTTAAAAGAATTGTCCTTTTCTAAGCTTTTGGCAGCCAAAACATACTACTAAGTAGTATTCAGTAACCACATATTATTTATAAACGTTTAGGTATGTAATATTAAATAATTGATCATCAATTAATGAGAGAATTTCGAGAAAATGACTGGAATGTAGTTGAATTCACAAATATCAAAATTCCCCTAAATGCAAATTGTAAACAATATAAATTCTAAAGAATAAATTATTCTTTGCAGTTGAAAGAATTTATTAAATTGGCTAAACATTTTAGGAACAATTTGATCTAGATAGTGCTGATTTTTTTGCAGTAATTTTAGAACAATGTTTCTAATTAACAACTTGAAGTTTCATTTGAAATTGTTGTATAATCAGTAAAATCATTGTTAATGTAAAAGTACAATAAATTAATTGTACAAGACGGTTATGAATACAAAACTTGAATCTAAAAAAATTAATAGGTAGCAACTTAAAAAACTTCTAGTAGTAATCTCATATTCTGGTTTACAAAGTGTGTATGGGCTTCCTGTGGTGTACTGCAACACAGGAATCCCACAGCCTTGATGACGTCCTGGGCATTGTTTCTATTATTTGTTTAGAACTTATTTCAAATCAAAATATAAAATGCCCATGACATGTACTCACCAATACAGAATGGGGATACAGTATGGGGTGAATTAAGGTGACTGGCTACTTTTGACCGTTCGATTTGAGCCCACGTACGTATGATGTGCACGTGCACAAAAACCACTGAATAAAATACAACAATTCATTCTTGTACTAGCAATTTCTCAAAAACATTCCTCAAGAAATCCTTCACAAAACAAGGAAATTTAAGTAAAATGTCAATTTTAAAATTGCTGACACCAACTGACATTTATCATTTTCAATGACCTTAAGAAACAATTAACTATAGTAAATTGTCCTGCATTATTGTGGGTCACGTAGAAAATTAAATCTTTTTCCGTCTCTCCTTCAGCAATGTTGAGGATGAATAAATTAACTGAAAACCGGTTTTAAACCGTTGTAACCATTTGAATGACAAAGCATGTAACACAATGACGTTATAATGCCGTCATACTTTTACACATGCTCAATAGAATATCAAGCAAGTTCGTGCAGAGGTTTTGTTCTAAAGAAATCTCTGCCAAGAAGGGTAACAGTATTGAAGTTTGGTTTTGAGAAGTACATTGTCAAATACGTACAAATGTCTGTAGAGTTTTGAATTAGTTTGAAGCTCAAAATAGACCCTAAAGTGAAACCATGAGGGGGACGACTGAAAAGCTTACACTGAACTTCCTTTAGTAACAGAAGATAATATGGGTTCTTTGTTATTAGAATTAAAAAATCTTCCTCTTTTAGGTTTGGGAAGAGTCCATGCTTTTAGCAGTCTTGAAGCAAAGGTTTCCAGGTATTTGCTGAAATAATAATATTGGGAAATTTTGGGAAATAATGCTATAACCAAAAATGTTCTAGAAAATGCTAAATATTACAATTATGTCAAAAGAAATGATGTTTATTAACATAAATTTGTTTAATTTGCAGATCCTGGTAGACTTTCAAAATGTTCATCAATGAACCACCCATGATTACAAAGATGACCTCCCCATGGCCATTCTACATGTTAAAAATCTTCATCTTAAAGCCTTGGAGCAGTGTAGATAAACTGAATTCATTTGAAATAGCAGTGGTTTTTATATTTCCAATTAACTTAACAGAAATCAGAGCAGAGTTGTGTGCTAAAATATTTAACGTAGAGGTAGTGAGTGTGAGTGTGAGTCTCCCCAATTAGCCACGGGCTAGATACACTGAGTTGACATCAAAAAAGTGTTTTATTTTATTTTTAATGAATGAAACTCGATACCATTTCACATGATGAAGTAATATGATTGGTTATGGAAATTACACATGGTTGTAGCAAGTCAAAATTGACAGAAGTAAATTTAATACACGAAAAATAATTGAAAAATGCCAAGACATCTAGAAAATTGTCAAAAGCAATTGCCCATCTTCAATTCTGAATTTTCATTCATTGTTTATTTGAAATTATTTGAAAAATGAGTGCAATCATGACAAAAGCAATTGAACAACAAAACCAATATTATAATTTTTTCATTATGAAATGACATTCAATTTAATCCTATAAAATAAGAAAAACAATTTAAAAAAACACCTCAATCTATCATGAAAGCCATTTACCTGCATCTCCAAAAATTCAACAAACTTTACTCATTAACATGAACTAATTTTTATGACAAAAAGACTGCATTATTATTATTTTGTATTATTATTTCTGCATTTACTATAATTTACTATATTCTCTTTTTGGCAATATTGCAATTTCCATAATGAAACTTGAATGCAAGAAACAACTTCCTGTTATATTATGTGGTCAAAAAAAATCAAAATGGAAGAATAAAACACAGGTAAGAGTATTAAAAAATCTAATAAAAATTGATTATAACTCATATAAAAATCACATATTCAAATCCTTGTTTAGTATCACATAAATTTTGATGAAATTTTAACAAAAATATAATTGTCAGTACTAATGAACTAAAACACATAAAAACAGGTAATAAACTTAAAATAAAATCAAAAAAATTACTTAGTTAAGTAAGGGGAAAACTTTATGAAGCACAGAGGAATTACATCTATTTTTATGAATTGTAAGATGTAGTGTTGTTTTAGACATGATAGAGTATTGGTCTCTGATCTAAATTATAGTGCGCTAACCCTTCTAGTGAGAGCATTATGGAAACAACAATGACAATTAGAATACTGAATGTTGTGTAGCTTTATAAATAGAAAAAAAAGTCCCGAATGTAAAGCGAACGTTTACCGGAATTTTACGGTGTAAAACCGAACTTATTCCGGAGTTAAACGTCACTTTTTATAATTGTAAACGTTTATTACGATAATTTTAAATAATATTTTTTTGAATGAAAACGTGACTTAAAATAATATGCTGCCCGTACTAGTCAGCAACTTGAATGGAAATCATCAACTTTTATCGCCCTAAGAAAACTCTGATAATGAAATGAACATTTGCCTTAATTTTACGGGTGATATCCGATATAGTGCACAGTTAAAAGTCACACACATGCGTACATATAAGTCATGTACACACTTAGGAGCCAAATACCTAGCAAAGTTGTTCAGCTCGATAGCAAACATATTACAAAAAATGTAGATATAAAAATAGTTAAGTCTCATACCTATGTTTCTAGTGTTATTGTCATAAAGCCTGGTTTACATGATCGCACCCGATCGCACTTGATGAAGAGGGATATGGTGCAATTATATGAAAAGACTGCTGCGACCGTATGAGATCAAAATCTGCGATCGCACCCGATCGCACACGATTACATAAGTGTTTCAATATAATTGCACTCGATCTCACTTCGATCGGGTGTAATCAGGTGCTATCATACAGAAACCAGGTTTAAATTAACAGTTCAGTTTAAAACATATTTAAAAACCAAAACATACCGGCAAAGATATTTTAGTCACATATGTATTGGTGTGTTCACAGACCAGTGACTATTAAATTCAATTTTACTATACCATATTAAATCAACAACAAGAACGATTGATTTTTAGTTTTAAAACTACTTCAATTGGTATAACAATATTTCAATAATAAAATGCCGTAATACCATATTTACTTGCATAAGCGCCACCCCCAAATAATTGCCTCGAATAAGCGCCCCATTTTCGAAAGAAATAAATAAATAAGAGTAGCTGCCCTCGAATAAGCGCTGCCCTCGAATAAGCGCCGTGGTCCCAATGCCGTATTTATTCAAGGAAATCTGTGTAACTCAAGAAAACGCTATAATGTTACTCTTGAACAGCATTGGAAATATATTTTTATCAAAAGCTATATTCTTCAGTTCAAAAAGTGATTATATTAAATTCCCTTTATTATGTTTTTTCTAGTAATTAATGTTTAAAATTGATGATGAATTAAATGTGAGTCTTGAGAAGGACTATAATGGATCACGATCACTTACATTTAGGCTAAAAACTAAATGCTCTATAAACATTACAGTGCGAATCGAAAAACCGTGGGCACCCAGAAATATTTTAGAAATCGTTTATTGTTCGTTGAACTGACAAACATTTAGAAAAACAACTCTAACTACAAAAAGTTCATCACACTACACATCAATCAAACTTCTTGTGGTGATAGAGTTGTTTCTGAGTTGTTCTACGAATAATAAAGGATTTCTAAAATATTTCTAAGTGCCCACGGTTTTTTATTCGCACTGTAAGAGTTCAAATAATTTCATAATGTACTTCATTGATATTTAGAATAAAAAAGGGAATTTTATTGAGCACTTACTTTATAACAAACAATACAATAAATTGATCTAGCACCGTTTCACACTAGTCCCAGAATGCACTCCATATATATCGTTACATATCATTTAACGCCGGTTAAAGGAGCGATATAATCACTAATTTATTCAAATTTAATCCAAATATTAGGTAATTTGATAAATAAAGTTTTTCTTTGAATTTTATTATTTATAAATTGATAAATACGATAGTAGCTTTATTTCATATTTTATTGATGCTTTGGATGAGCTCCTACAATCGTAAGTAAAAATAAATCATTTATTTTCTATATTTTATTCAGTTTATTCATTCATTTAATCATTTAATCATGTATTTATTCATTAATGCACCATTTATTCATTCATTTAATTTACTCCTTCATTTATTCAAGTAATATTTAAAATTACGCGCTAAATTTAAGTTTATTTATTAAAAAATTGACGCAAAATGCGCATGCTTTAATAACACATTGATTCATCGTTCATTAAAAAGCTTTAAAAAGTAAATCAAATTTATACAAACCAGAGTTCAATGTTTTCTCTATCTCTTACCCTCGAAACAATGCTTTACCCTTTTTTCAACGTTCAATATCTCTTCTTTTACAGAAACGATGTGAAAAAACAGTCACGTGTTACAACCAAAATTAAGTGTCAAGTTCAACTTGAAATTGCAAGCCAAAAATAACTCTACTAACCTGAGACTGCGTTCCACAAGTAAGACAGTAGTATAAACCATCTCTTGATTCAAAAGTTTCGCTGTCGCATATTTCACAAATGGGCATTTTCGGAGAGTTTCAGCAGAGAAACAAGCCCAACAGAGTGCGGCAAGTTTGCACCAAGTTAACAATTTATGACAGGCGCTTTAGTGTGCTCAACTTGAATGAAATTAAGACTGGGTACTAGCTATCGAAAGTGATAGTGAAAATGACAGCGAAATCGAAATTTCTTTTAAAAGTTTTCAGTTTTATATTTTTTCTAATATTTTCGTATTTTATTGTAACGAATCTATTTTCAGTTTTATGGGGTTTTGCTTGATAAAATTTCAAATAAATGTAATAAATAAAACTTGTTTGTGATTGGTCGAGACAAATCACATGGGTTTTCCCGCCATGTACAGCGTTTATAACTCGTGCACATTGAGTTGATCAATCACACACAAAATACGATTTTTGAGCGTGTATTACTACTGTGATCTTCACAATTTAGCTTAGACTATTGAGGTAAGTAAGAAAACTAAAGTTTAACGTGTTCTTTGGTCGCTAGGCACCGTGTAAACACTTTTGAATGACAAAAAGTAGTGGTTTCAGCAAGTTGTGTGACGCTGTGAACTTGATGCGAATCGATCGTGCACGCAGTTACTATCGCCATTTTCATCAATTTTTGCATTACGTTTGCGCATTTTATTGCTCAGAATTGCAAAAGGATTTAAACCTTAGCCAATCTACCAATGCAAAGCTAGATCAGTGAATTGTTTGGCCTTGAATGATCAAACTTCATGCCCTCGCAGAAGAGCGAGAAATTAATAGACTAACATGCAGACTTTCTTTGTTAACGTTATACAAACTTCGTGATATTTTGGCGAAATCATTTGCTTTAATAGGTGACATGGTAGAATGTCAATTTCGCTTAGGATGGATTATAGTTTTTGCGTGTTTGCAGCTCAAAATGCTTGGGAAATGTTAAATGCGGCTGTATTTCTTCTTTGTGCATTTTGGAGTTTGTGAATATCTAGATTTTGGTGCATAAAAGAGCTTAGAATAAACTTACAAGCTTTTAAAATAATTTGAAGTTCAGTAGATTTCACGTGTAATGCTTTTGAAAAAGGTAACAAAGACAAGATATGTACTACTATTGTACCTAATTCAACTTGAAATCTTAACTTCCAAAGAATCAAAACAATAAGATTTTAAGTTTAGAGTTTGTCAATTTTAGACAAAATGTGTGTAATTATTTACTATTTAGCTTTAAGGGCTTATAGATGAATAGAATCAATTCAAAACGGACAATATTTTGAAGGAAATTTTTTTTTTTAATTATAAATTCATACAAAATTGTTATTTTATAATTATAAATTTCGATGTCATCAAATAATTTGTGCCGGATGGGACATGTGTATATTTACAGAATGAAAACAATTTGCAGTTAAAAAATCGTTAAAAATGCAGTGAATTGGCTTGCACCCAATAACATCAGGAAATGCCAGTCACGTAAATCATTGGTGACAAGATTGTGTCTTGATAGTTGACCGTTATGGATGAAAAGATCAACAGCCCCATAAAACCACAAGAATTATACAAATAACTTTAGGGCTAATTACAGTGAGGCACTCAAACTGTGAACAATAACTTCACCAAGACTCTTGTCAAATTTGTTTTCATAAAAATTGCTATTTTGATCATAAAAAAATGTTGCTTTTTTACACGTGCACACTTTGCGTTTTTTTTTTTGTTAATTTTTTTTTTAACCCACATCCCATGAGTAAATAGATTAGAAATAAGATTTATTATGAACATTTAGTGTATTTGAACTCATTGAATCATTTTTAGAGGTTTTGAAGCAGTAGAAGGTTCAGAAAATAATAACATGAAAAAAGTCAAGTGTTTACAGTTAGAGTATCCTCACTGTAATTTTGTGTAGTGATATTGTTAAGAAAGTTGTAGATGTTGTGTCGGTGTTGTGTCAAACTTTATAAGCCTTATCTGGGATCTACTTTTTTCCTGCCATGCATAACCACGAGGAGTTTGCTAATGGGTTCATCTTAATTAATTAAAGTTAGTGTAGTGGTATTTCACATACCCCATAAATCTGTCGATTGAGTTGGTGTCATACTTTAAACATTGCAGGATTTTACTACATCCTACTTAAATCTTCACTTCAACAAAGAAAGTAATTTGAAAATAACACCCATAAACACAATTTTTAAATATCTGATTTTTTGGAGTTTTGCCCAATTATCAGGGGTTAAGATGTGAAGATCTAGTAAACAGCACGTATGCTGTGTGCAGTTATAAAGCAACGCAGGGATTGCCAGAACACAAGAGAAGTGCTAAGAGTAGCACATGCGAAATAGAGTGCTTCTCAACAGTTCTTGAGTGTTCAGACAATCTCCAAGTGCTTTATAACTGCTCACAGCACAGCAACCAAGCCACAGCGCATCAGCAAGCTTAAAATTCTAGAATGTGGGATTTCTAATGTTTATTCTATAATAATGTATGATATGAGATAGATGTGAGTTGTAATGTGTGAATTAGATCAATATGATTCAAAAGTTTGTTTTAACCATGCGTCAACTGGGGCTTCCCTCAAGCGGTAATGACCCGATTGTTGTAGGTTGATTTGAATTCCTAGCTCGATAAACACAAACTCATGAACAATGAGTTGTTTATAGCTTGTACCATAAGGGTACAATAATTGTAGTTATTGCATTCTGCACAGTTCTGGCTGTCTCCTATTGCCCTCTAAAACTTTGATTGTCATCATCATTAATTTTTTCGTCATCATCATCATCATGACTGCCATTATCACCATGACAATAAAGTACATTATCATGGAAGTCAACATTTTCTTTCGAAATTTCAATGTTTCTCCTAAACATTGTTGCCCTTAATTTGTACACTCTTCCATATAGTATTACCATCCATATTTGTTATTAAAATACAAAGGAATTCACTCTCCATCAAATAAATAAAATAGCTTGCAATAAACTCTATATTTGTGATCACCATTTGATTGAAACAAAGGATGAAGATTGACAAAAATTTGATATGTTGCCCGTTTTCTAATTATGATACTTTGATTCAGTTCATTTTAGACAATCATAGACATGTGGATTAAGGTGCGCACCTTTGACGGCAAAGATGAAAAACAGATTGACAGCCTGAGCAAACTAACCAAGATTGAAGACTTGAAAGAGAGAGTCAAAGAAGAATTTGATGTCGAGGAAGATAGTAATATAAGACTGTTCTTTAGAGGAAAACAGGTAATGTGAAAGCTTGTCAAGAGAGAGCTGCATGAATGTCACAGAATTAAATAAGAACAAAATCAAGGTTTTTATTCACTGATAATATCATTAATTCCACCATCATCATCATCATTGTCATCTTCAGCATCGTCATCATAATCATCTCCACCACCATTATCATGATCATGGTCAACATCATTATCACCTGGCCTTGCTATCATCATCATCATCATTATCATTATTATCAAGAAGTGTTGGGAAGCACTCCGCCTCACGTCATGCTTCTCTTAACACTTCTCACATGTTCGGGACAATCCAGCATGCACACATGTGCATTTTTTATTTCTTTAATACTTTAAATGAGTAGCAAATTGTTTGCCTAAGTTGGAACAACTTTATTCCTACCTCTTAACAGATAATACTGAGGTTGCATGTGAGCAGATACAATCACAAGCCAAAGGCGCTTGATTGTCTGGCTGATACAGTGCCGCAGCTCATGTTGTCAACAACTTATGAAACATTCACTTTGGTTCTTTTATATTTTAGCTAAATTTTCAAGATAAAATAAATCTTGTTGAAAAACGTATGCAAATCAGGATGCATCAAGATTTACAACACTTGTCACGGCTATGATTTCTTTTGTTAGTTACTCATGAATTATTAATGAGTTTTATAAAATATACCACGTTTCCTGAGGCATGTCAAGTGTTGAATAAATTATTGTTGGAAAACTATTATTCCATGCTTTGGTGAATGAGAAAGTGTTAAGAACACGTGGGTTAATATCTAAAATGACCTACAATAAAGAGCAGCTACTTTTCTTGATTAGTTCCACTATTCTGATCATGAGTAGCTATACCCTTGATCTTGCTTTGAAATACATATATTTACACAGTGTCTGTTCACCTACAATTAAAGGTTTGTTTCAATGTTTTTGCTCTGTAAATGTTACAGTGAAAACATATTATTTTATATTTACAAACTTGTAGATAACTGGACAGATTGATTTACTTCTTTTTTTCCAGTAATAAAAAAGCTTCTCAGTGTAATGAAAATTGTATAAAAAGAATCAAATGAAGTGCATGCAAATTCTGTTTATGAATATTCTAACAATGACATTCAATGGCACCTTTGAATTAAAATTCATTTTAGAATAATTATATAGTACCTCAGTGTAAATGTTGTGCACTCTTACACTGTATATTCATTACAATTTCACATCTGAATCAATATTTTCTTTAACATTATAAAGGTAATTATTCAACATGGATTTTAAATAAATAGAAAGGTTTGGACCGCAGCATTTCGACTGCTACTGGTAGTCTTCATCAGGTGATGGGTAGACTGGAATGAGGGTACATCTTATAATTATGTACCATACCTGTTGTCAGATCGCTTTGATAATCATTTCTCATTCTGATTGGTTTTTCACAGTGTTTGTAAATTTTCATATATGAGGGTAGATCTTTATGTATCTGTCATCGTATTCCTTTGAGGATCATTTCGCGTTCTGATTGGTTCGAGGAGTGTTTGTGAATTGTTGTGTATTTTCTTTTTCAGCTTGAAAATGAACACACCCTCTTTGACTACAATATTGGACTGAATGAAAAGGTCCAGCTCATTATCCAACCAGCATTACCTTCTAGTCCCAAGAAAGATAGTCCTGTAGTTAATGGTACTAATGAAACTGACTCTGAGAAAGCTGCTACAGGTGAAGAAATGGACACATCGGTTGCCCCTGAGGAAAGAATAGCAAACTCTTCAACAGGAGAGGTAAGTACGTAGGTGTACATGATTATGATGGTGATGACGATGATAATAGTGGTGATGAAGATGATGAAGATGATATTGATGATGTTAACAATAATGATGACTATATAATGACGATGGGGATGGTGATGATTTAGTGAAGCTGGGGTGATAGCGATGAGGATGATTGTGATACACGTAGTGACGATGTTGATAATGGGAATGATAATGATGTGATGATGATAGTGATAGTAACGATGATTGTGAATATGATGATGTGAATTCAGATAAGCCAATAAATATAAATTTAATCAAATCATTATGTTGCTTCAATTTATAGACTTCCACCGATGAATCCCCAACTACTTCAAAAAGTGAACTGAAAGCCATTTACAAGGTAAACAATGAGCAATATAATACAACATATTTTACAACCATCTACCCATTGAGGCTCTTCCATAAAGTTCACTCACTTTCACTACTGCTACATTCAATGTTTACAACAATTCATAACATACAGTACTCAACTCACATAATTGTTAACTTTTTGTGGAATGATTTTTGTGGCAAGGAAGAGAACATGTACAGCACATAGAATAAGCATGACTGTAAGGCATGGCCAAGCTGGGACACAAACCTTTACAAATAACAAACAGCATGTATTTATTGACTCGTTGTTGTTCAGATTGGTGCTAAAGTGGATGCTAAAGACCTCAGCATGGGTGCCTGGTTTGAGGCTGAAGTGGTTGATATTACTTTAGAGGATGAGACCAATCTGGCATCTATTCTATATCATGTGAAATTTGATGAGTAAGTTTTTAACTCACAGTGTCATAGAATAAATGAAAGGGAAGTCAAATGATGAAATCATTGTAAACTGCAGTCCTCCACTTCTATTACAAAAGTTAATTGTAAAAGCACCCCTAGGGGAATGACTATCAGTATTTTTTTATATGTATTTGTAATGGATGGATGCAGGGAGGGAAGGAGGGAGGGAGGGATGGATGGATAAACAGTTGAGCAGATGAATAAATAAGTGATCAAATGAATGGATAAATGAATGAATGACAACAAGTAGGTAAATGAATGAAAATGAGAATGAATGTATCAATAATCAAATGAATGAGTGAGTGAATAGAAGAATGGAAATATGAATGAATAAATTAATGGATGGATGGCTTTAAATTATTTTAATCCAATCATCCCTCTTAAAATAGATATGAAGACAACGAAATCAGTAAACTGGCAGGCAAAGATGTAAGACCAAGAGCAAGAACAAGAATACAGTGGGACCAAGTAAGGAATACCCTTGCAAGGAAACTTGACAATCATAATCTCTGATTGGTTAGTATTTTTTTGCAGCTTGAAGTTGGACAGGTTGTTATGGCAAACTACTGTCCTGATGAGCCTAAAGAAAGAGGGTTTTGGTATGACATGGAAATAACAAGGAAAACCTCAAAACAGGTTAATATGCATCATTTATTTATCTATCCATCCATCCATCTATTTATTTGTCCATTCATTTTATGTATTTATTTTTTATCCAGCTATTCATTTGTTTGTTTGTTCAACCATCCATTAATATTATTTATCCGTCCGTCCATTATCCATTCATCCATCCGTTCATTCATTCATTCAGTTATTTATTCATCCATTCATCTATTCATTTATCCATTCATCAATCCAGTCATCCATCCATTTATCTATCCATCTATTCGTTTATCCATTCATCCATTCATGAATCCAGTCATCCATCCATTCATCCATTCATCCATTCATTCATCCATTCATTCATCCATCCATTCATTCGTCCATCCATCCATTCATCCATCAATTCATCCATCCATTCATCCATTTATTCCTAGATTTAATATATATTTCATTCATCTATCCATTTATCCATTCAACAATCCATTCATCAATTTATCCATCCATTCATCCATCCATCCATCCATTCGCTCATTCATTCATAGATTTAATCAATATTTCATCCATCTTTTTGTTTGTTTCTTACAGATAACAGCAGGTGGAGCTGAGTCAAGAAGTGGTAGTGGAAGAAGCTTATATGGAAAACTGTTACTGGGGTAAGAATGTAGGAATGAATTGGATGAATGGATGGGCAGTCAATCAAAAGAAATGAATGGATGGATAAATGAGTGACTGGATGAATGAACAAAACATTTAATGAAATTGATTGCAAAACAATATAATAAAAGCATATAAATTATTTATATTCAATGTTTGATTGCATATTTCGCTTGGCTGATGTGGTCATGTGATATGTGAATAGATAATAACACATTTGAATAAATAATAATAAGTTAATATTTATTAGGCACAAATTGAAATAGGCATATGATCAAAATAATGCGCCTAATGAACGAATGGTAGTAAAAACAATACATGTAAATACATTTAAGACATTTTACCAAAATACATATCTAAATCATTCTCATGTTTGTACTTTCAATTATTGCATCCTGTGTCCTTTTAGGTCAGTAGAAGGCGACCAACCTGTAGCTCAAGAATGTAAACTAATGTTTGTTGATGAGATCTTCAAAATTGAACAACCACCAGGTATGCTATTTAATTCAGTATTAATGTATTTTCTATATTTGAACCATTAATTTAGTCCTCCATCCTTACAGTAACGTAACAAAATTTGGACTAATTTCAGAAAATTTGTGCGGGTAAAATTGATATGATTGATTGATTAATTAATTCTCTACATTTTGCTTCCAGATTTCAATGAAAATGGTCAAGATGAATTGTCCAATGGTGAAGAAGATCCTGTCAAACGACAAAACAAGCCAGACTGTAGACATTGTAAAGACGATAAAACAAAGAAATGCAAGCACTGTGCCTGTCACACGGTACAATAATTGTTTGATAAAACCTTCCAGGATAATCTTAGTTAAGGCTTTGACCTCCACAGATAACACCTCCCACGCTGTGCATAATGCATCTTATCATACTCAGTCTCCTTATCACAGTCCTTATTGAACAACCTCAACCCCAATAGCATGTAATATATTCTTTAGAACTTGCTACAACCCATGAAATGATAGTGTTCCAATTGTTTCAAAATTTATACATTCCCTATAAATTACAGCATGATGTAGTCAAATTGTAAAGAATATATCACATGCTATTGAGGTTGTGGAAGAGAACCGTAAAAAGGTCTATTTCTTGTAATTTTTTTATTATCACTATGTCCATAATATTTAAATCATCATGTTTTGTTTCAGTGTGGTGGCAAAGAGAATCCAGACAAACAGTTGTTATGTGATGAATGTGACCGTGCATATCATATCTACTGTCTTAACCCACCATTAGAGAAAATACCTGATGACGATGACTGGTATTGTCCACTATGTAAAAACGATGCCTCTGAGGTAAAGCAAGCTAGGAAATATAATGATTTTTAGTCTTTTTCATTTTACTTGATAGGTTTCAATGTGAAATGCATTTAAAACCCTACTTTAATTGGAGTATTCAGAAGTTGATTTGAATTTTCCTTTCTACAAATTTAAAGCAGTTTCTTGTACTTAATATAGTCATTTTCACATTAGAAGACAGACAAATTGTCTGGATGGACAAGTTGTCAAATGGGTCAAACATAATTTGAACCAATGTGTCTGTCCTCTATAGTGTGAAAGAGGCCAAAATATAATGGTTTGTTGTTGTATTATTCAGATAATCCGTGCAGGTGAAAAACTTAGAGGAAGTAAGAAGAAGTCAAAGATGGTGTCTTCTAACTCTTCATCTAATAGGGACTGGGGTAAGGTAGGTACTATCTCACTGGTAAAATTCTTTCCAAGCTTCTCTTTTGCAATAGTTTAAATTGCATAAAATTGCATTAAACAATAGCAAACAATAGAATTAGCAAAAATTGTACTACATTCCGTATTGTACTAATGTTTCACAGATATACTATTTGCACTCTAAGAAATACATAGCACCAAAAACACTTCTTGACAGAAAACTACATTATAATCTGAGAACTGAATAGTGCTATCTGTGTATTTACAGGGTATGGCATGTGTAGGTCGTACTAAGATATGTACCATTGTTCCACCCAATCATTTTGGGCCAATACCTGGTGTGCCTGTTGGATCTCTTTGGAAGTTTAGAGTACAAGTAAGCTTAAAGTTATAACTTAAAATCGTGAATGCTTAGGGTAACTTCTGGGCCTAGTGTTTAAAGCCTGATTAGTGCCAATCATGGTTTAACACAGATTAGTATCCACCGCTTGTGGTTAAAATCATTAAATCTCTTCAAGCAGGACTACTTTTTACTACAGTACGTCATGGTGCAATGGAAAAAGTAATTTGCCGCTATTCAGCATTCCCTCGATCAAGCGCAAATTTTGAATCATATGGTACATATGGTCAAACTTGTTCCTTATAAGTTTTTTAATAGACCTCTTTACCTCTGTATGCAAATTGCCCATTTCATACCACGTGTCATTCCCTTGAGAATTGTTCTTTTATGATGAACGTGTTATATCATTTACTTGTGAAAGAAACAATTCCCAAGGGTAGCATCACGTGATCTGAAATGGGACAACAAGCAAGGAAGGTAAAGAGGTATATTGACGGCCGACAAGTTGCTAGTTTGCAAACAAGACATCAAACTGGGTCGCACTAC
>JAUPMH010101079.1:0-17602 GCA_032270665.1 Metridium farcimen
AAAAGGTACGCACAGATAAAAACAACTGATAAAGCCTTGTCGATTTCTACCCCAACAAAGCAACAAAACAGAGTAAAAAGGACTCTTACAGGTACGAAATCATGTTACGTAACTTATTTTAAAGCCAGAACCCTAAAAGGACCCTAAAAGGTACGCACACAGGAAATATTGTTATCCTAAAAGGTACGCCGATCACTCCTACCACTTGGACAAAAGGAGTACCCCTCCCGGGAAGAGCATACTATACCTAATCTAACGCAATGTTCTGGAGCAAGACCAAATGTAGTTACTCCTGCATTCCAGCAGACCCAAATCACCATAAACAGTTGAGCCGATGAATGAAGAACAGTAAAGACTGGCCAATGCAATAGAGGTTTTCGTCTGTTCTCAGGGACTGTCGATGTCATTATAAAAATAAAAACATTGGTATACACTTTTCAAAATAGTTTGTTTATTTATATATTTTATTTAGTATTTATTTATCACAATGATACAATCTAGAAAATATCACTTAAAATAGAGGTTTTCGTCTAGAGGTTTTGCAATAGAGGTTTTCGTCTGTTCTCAGGGACTGTCGATGTCATTATAAAAATAAAAACACTGATATACACTTTTCAAAATAGTTTGTTTATTTATATATTTTATTTATTATTTATTTGTCACAATGATATAATCTAGAAAATATCACTAAAAACATTATGTATAGATGTATCAAGAGAAGGAAACAGAACTTAAACGTCCCAATAGACCCTTTTAGTTATGTATGCAAATTGCACATTTCAGACCACATGACATTCCCCTGAGAGTTGTTCTTTTATGTCAAGTATGAAAATATTTATACATAACAAATGATTAAATCCAAAGGGAATCTACACGTGGTTTGAAATCGGAAAATAAACATTGAAGCAGAATGGGTCTATTAAATATCCTACTACTACTTAAAAAGATGCAAAACAAATACTAACGAATGCAGCAAAAATACTAAACTAAACAAGAAATATTGTAAAATAATACTGTTGCAGAGCAATGGTGTCAAACTGTATTGTTCATCATGACAAGCGATAGAAAAATATGTGTTTTTTTTTGTAGAAATACAGCGATGAAGCTGTCAAGAACTGGTAAAGAAACCAATAATGGTCACGAACTGTATTTCTTGAACAGTCCCCTTCACAGTTCCCTGCGCCACCTTAAAAGGTAACTTTCAACAACAAAACTTTTTTATTTCCAGTATATACAAACTTCCATGATCAACACCTTATCGGACAAATATTCACGTGTCTTTATCACTGCAAGCTCAACGCTCGTCTCGCTTCAATGCAAAGGCCCAGATATGTTTCAAGACGGCGCAGGGAACTGTGAACTATTTGACAACACGAACATCTTTCAATAAAACAAAAAATAGAAAACAATCAAACAGAAAAGAGAGAATATCTTATATTATGCATGCATGCGTATAGATGCCCCATCCACCCAAACAGCCAACCAACCGGTAGCTTTCAACAACAATTTTTTTTATTTCTAGCATATACAAACTTTCAACACCTTCAACATCAGAAAATAGAAAACAATCAAACAGAAAAGAGCGAATGTCTAATATCATGCATGTATTCGTATAGATGCGGTGTGTGTGTGTGTGGAAATTAATTGTCTGTACTTACTCATGATTTGTTGGCAGTCATGTCTTCAGTCATAACTAATCGAATTATGATCAAACAATCGGTGCGTGT
Organism: Metridium farcimen; assembly: GCA_032270665.1. Lineage (NCBI taxonomy): Eukaryota > Metazoa > Cnidaria > Anthozoa > Actiniaria > Metridiidae > Metridium > Metridium farcimen. Next base: position 1,728 of record JAUPMH010101079.1, read on the forward strand.
TCGCGCGCAAGTGTATATCATTGTAGAGCGCGCACCTTTGATAACACAAAACCGCTAGCTGTGCTCTTTTTTGTTGCAGAAAGTTTATTTCATTGTTTACGTATTCACTCAAATTTTAAATTGTTATACTTCTTTTCATACACTTTTCATATTTTACTATTCTGACCTGCTCGATCGTAAGACACAGCTATATACATTAATTTTATAAAAGCCTTTTCAAGGCGACAAGCTACGTACTGAATATTACATTTAATCACGAAAATTAGAGTTGCTTACAAATAATATGTTTGACAAGAACATCGATGTTATTATTGAGAAATTATTTTTATATGTTACCCATAATTCAATTTTATCTTGACATGACAAATTCCCTTTCAACTTTTTTTAAAACACAGTATGTCCCAGTTGATCGATCAGATCACATAATAATATTTTTTGTTTTGGCTCAGGAACAATACATTTAATCACGAAAATTAGAGTTGCTTACAAATACTATTTTTGACAAAAACATCGATGTTATTATTTTTATATGTTACCCATAATTCAATTTTATCTTGACATGACATATTGCCTTTCACAACTTTTTTTAGAACGCATTATGTCCCAGTTGATCGATCAGATCACATGATAATATATTTTGTTTTGGCCCAGGAGCACTTGCTCCTTTTCCAGTTAAGAGACGGTCCTTTCTCTGTCGATGCAGTTATTCGAATACAATAAATGGTGTTCCTATTCAGTCCAGTTACAATGGTCGAACGCGTTTGACTGTCAACTTGCTTGGTGGTATATTTTGGGAAAGCACTTTCCTTGACGTAGACTATGTAACTGAGGATGATACCGTTTCTTGCGTGCATGGGAAGCTCTTTCCATGTTACTTCAATAGCTGTTGTATTTAGAGGCACTGAGGTTATGATTGTTGGCGACTTTTCTGGAACTGCATAGGAGAATAAAAATAATGATCAGAAAATTTACTATTGCATTTGGAATAGTCCATGCTTTTGTGTCAAGGTCAGACGATTTCACAAACCGCCTCAAAGCCAAACATTATACTTTCGGTTGATATTGTGAGCATCAGAAACTGTTTATCTATACAAAAAATATTCTTATAAATACATTCTCAAGTATTTTATTACAGCAGCATTATCAGTTATTGACAACAAATCGTGGTTTCGGGATCATTGTCTGTTCACCGTAGAGGTCCCCATTTTCGTAGGCTTGACCATAGGCATAGCTTTAAGTTTAAAGGCATAAAAAATGTACAAATGTACAACATTCTCACCATCTTCTTGTGTTCTAAACGATAGTGTAGCAGGTTTCCCACGTTGCGTTCCCAATACTGCGTAAACCTTCACACTGTACTTCGTATATTTCTCAAGATCACGAAGCTTATAGATAACTAGAGAATCCGTATCTCTGATTGGCTGGACCTTGATCGTGCGTATTACTGACGAACCGGGGTACCCGTACTCGAGTTCATAGTAACTGGCAGCTGTATGTGTGGGTCGCAACCAGTGAAGTTCGACCGAGGTACTGGAGAGCACAATGACAATGAAATTCTCGGGGACTCCTGGCTCTGACATAAAAATAAATAAATTTGCTTGAGGATATTGGCTTATGTGTAAAGAAATAGCTTAAAGAAAACAAATGAGAGTTCAGGGCCATCTGCTTGATTAGCACTGTTATTCAGGTGGCCAGTGCTTTTTTCATATGTATATCTATATTTGGAAACTAGCAAGTAAACTAGTATAGGCTGCGTCGGTGTTTGATATAAACGATAGGTAATATAATGAAATTTGTAACACCATAAAAAATGTTGACTTAAAAATACCTTTCTTGCAAGTTGATTGGCCATTTTCCAGTAGCGATCCCGTTGAACAAGGAAGACACGATACTTGATTAGGTAAAGGTTGATATGTGTTAGGTGGACACTTCTCACACTTGTCTATCTCTGAAGCAAACGATCCCGGTGGACAAATAACTGCAAGACAAGAGATTGGTTATATATAGAATTGGTCATAATATAGATATTATTATATTAATTTATTAGACTTATTAGTTTATTACATTGTTTCTGTTCCATTATCTTATTGTTGTTAGTGTTGATCATGAATTGATAATAATCAAAATTTTATTATACTAGAGTACAAACACTAAAAGTGTGCAACATAAATACCACTAAATACTGCTAAATTATGCAAATTCTTTTGTTCTCTATTGTTTAATCAACACTATTTAGAGGTAAAAAGTACAAAGTATTGCACACTTTTAGTGTTTGTACTCTATAGTCACAAAAACATTTTATTGTGTTAAACTTAATAAAGTTACGCGGAAGCGAGAAAAGTGGAAAGAATATACTAATATCTCACCATACAACCTGCCTAGATTAGTTATAGCTATTTGCAGGTTATTGGATAACATGTATATTTGTATAAGCTTGAAAATAAAATTTGATTTGATTTGGTTTGGTTTAACAAAGTGCGCGGTCACTGGATATCAAACTCGGGCGTCTTGCACCGAAGGCCTAGCACTAGCCAACTGTCTCATCTTTTCTCATTTGTACCTTGCACTGAATGCCATCCTATGCCATCCTTGCCCCTTATTTATTCACTTATGCCTCTTAAAATATACTGTACAAAATTACTCGATTCTTATTGGTCGAGAGGAGTACAATTAAATCGTAAAAAAGTCGATAGAGTTAGTTGAAGGGGCTGTGAATAGAGACTTGGAGAATGTAAAAAACTGGTTGTTAGCTAACAAACTAAGTTTAAATGTTGCAAAAACAGACTACAATTTCTTTTAATTGGCTCACATTACAATATCCGAAATCTCAATGCTCAACCGGACATACGAATTGGTGAAAATCCACTGAAACAAGTTTTTCATAGTAAAGTTCTCGGTGTTGAAGTTGACCAATTCCTGTCCTGGGAGAAGCATATAGATGCTATAGCAAAGAAAATAACTTCCGGCATCGGAGCCTTAAGAAAAGTTAGAAATTTTGTTGATAGAGAAACCTTGATTTCTGTTCATAACGCCATAGTGCAACCTCACTTTAATTATTGCAGTGAAGTTTGGGCCGGATACGCTTGGGGAAGGTCGATCTCTCTAAGCGTCATCCAGAAACTTCAGAATAGATCTGCGAGAATTATTTCACACATGAGTAACAAAACTCCCCACCAGGAGGCACTACATGTTCTTGATCAAAGGGTTAAGACTAAAGCCAAACATATGTTCAAATTTTTTAACCGAAAAGCCCCTGATTGTCTTGTTGATTTATTCACTCGAAAACAAGACATAACTAATTATTGCTTAAGAGGTTCCTATACTTCTCTCCAACTACCTCTTCCCAGAACAGAGTTTGGGAAAACGAGTTTTGCATACAGTGGAGCAAACGTTTGGAACTCTCTGCCTGAAGACTTTAACTATTCACTATGTATATTTAATTTAGTTTTTTCTATATCTATATTTTTATTGTAAACGCAATGAGATTTTATAATTGCGTTCTAAAAACTTTTATTATTATTATTATTATTAAAATATGCGAAATTGCGATTCGCTGACATCATTTAAAACTGAAATCGCCGCTCACGTTTTACAGTATAGCTTAGGATAACTTAATTAGCTTATCATTTTTTTTTTATAAATTGCATTAGATATTTTCGTTAATTATATTTATATTTATTGTATTTTTTTATCCACACGCCCCTTGTGGAAATCAGCATTAGTTGTCGGGGCTAGCGTGTTTAAATAAAGTTATTGATTGATTGATTGATATAATATATTTAAATGGAAACTAGCGAATAAACTAGTACAGGCTGCGTTGGTGTTTGATATAAACGATAGATAATATAATGAAATTTGTAACACCGTAGCAAATGTTGACTTAAAAATACCTTTCTTGCAAGTTGATTGGCCATTTTCCAGAAGCGATCCCGTTGAACAAGGAAGACACGATTTTTGTCCATATAAAGGTTGATATGTTTTAGGTGGACACTTCTCACACTTGTCTATCTCTGAAGCAAATGATCCCGGTGAACAAATAACTGCAAGAAAAGAGATTGGTTATATAGAATTGGTTATAATTTAGATATTATTAAAAATTCTGAAATTGCAGTCAGGATTGATTATTATTAATTTTTTACGTTTTGTCTCTGACTTGAAAACTTGGAAGTATCAGACGTTTCGGTCCATCATCACTGATGAAGGTCCGTTATGATGGACCGAAACGTTAATAAATAGATATTATTATATTAATTTAATAGTTTATTACATTGTTTCTGTTCCATTCTCTTATTGTTGTTAGTGTTAAATTGAAATAGTCAAAATGTTATTATACTATAGTCACAACAACATTTTATTGTCTTAAAGTTAATAAAGTTACGCGGAATTAAGCGAGAAAAGTGGAAAGAATATACTAATATCTCACCATACAACCTGCCTAGATTAGTTATAGCTATTTGCAGATTGTTGGATAACATGTATATTTGTATAAGCTTGAAAATAAAATTTGATTTGATTTGGTTTGGTTTAACAAAGTGTGCGGTCACTGGATATCAAACTCGGGCGTCTTGCACCGAAGGCCTAGCACTAACCAACTGTCTCATCTTTTCTCATTTGTACCTTGCACTGAATGCCATCCTATGCCATCCTTGCCCCTTATTTATTCACTTATGCCTCTTATAATATACTGTACAAAATTACTCAATTCTGATTGGTCGAGAGGAGTACAATTAAATCGTAAATGTATTCTGCAGAGTACCAATACATTTTCAGTATATTATAAATAAAAAATCGCACCATTTTCTCATACAATTTAATAGACACTCGCAATGTTTTGAAAGTTACAAATTGGACTCGCCTTAAAGGCTGGTCCAATTTTAAAAAATTTCAAAATATCACTCGTACCTATTAATTGCGAATCCGTACCTTTCTTGAAACAGTTAGAAACATCAATGCTGCCTTCCCGTGATGTTGTCTGGTGTACACCACAAGGAGTGCAGTCTGCCTGTCCAGATCGTGGTTGGTAAGTACCTACTGGACATTTTTGACATCGTCCTTCAAGACCTTCTTTATGTGATCCTGGTGGACATTGCACTAGGGCGAAAATATTGTAATGTGTTATTTTGATTGAGAATTAATATAATTGTGATTAAAAAACTCTAAAAATAATCTTGTATCGGCTATACAATAACGCGCCACACGGCCGCCGCTCATGCTGTAAATATTACTTGCATGGTGATGATAGTGGTGGTAGTGGTTTAATGATATTAATAATGATGATAGTGATTGTTGTGGTTATGCATGATGATACTGTGAATGATGGCGGCGGTGGTGGTGGTGGTGGCAATGATGATGTTGATTTAAATAATGATGGTGCTTTTAATAATGGCGATAGGCGGTGATGATGATAATTAGTATAGGTGATGATGTTGATGTTGATGATGATGTGTTATTTATGATTTTGATAACAGTGATGATAAATAAAGCAATGATAAATGTTCAAACCTTACCACAATAATAGCCATCACTGTGAATCCACTGACCAGGGGGACAGTCAGGCTCAACATGCAAGAACGCAACTGTATTCACTAGACCAACAATTGGTGCTGAAGAATTGTCACCCACCAAAACTGTTTTGTTCATTGCATGCAGAAGACGTTTCAAACGTCCAGTCAGGTGCATTCTAGCCTCTGAAAACTGTTCCATCATTTGATCATTGGAGAGGAACTTGCCAGTATTTTTCACTGTGGGAGATGATACATACATCGCTATTTGTGCTAATGCTTCTGAGATTTGCCAATATCGCAACCGTTTAATGTCTTTAAATGATACTCGCATTGGCGTGGAAATCATCGAGAGAATGCTATTTCTAAGAGTTGCATCAAGGCGAGATGGGATGTTTTGATTTTTCCGACATGATTCCTTCTTGCATTGCTTGGTTGCGTTGAATAGAAGTGCTATTTTAGGGTTGGCTTTTTCAACTCTCATTACGTCAAGCCGTGCCTCACGACTTACTACCAATCCTCGTGTATTTAAAGCTTCACAGTAGTAGTAACCACTCTTGTCGACGTTGTCTGGTGTTATGCTCAAGATGTTACTGTTTTCATTGTGTAATACTACTGAGAAGTTAGAAGAAGGCGGTCTGTATAACCATGTTACGGTAGGCTTGGGTTTCCCAGTAGCAACACATGTGAAAGATACAGCGGAGGCTCTATTCAGTGGTACTTGCAAAGCCTCGGGGTGCTCCAGAATCAGAGGTTTTGCTTCAATTACTATGGTTGTTATCCCTGAAAAGACACTTCCCTTGAGATTTCTTGCTTCACATCTGTACAAGCCTTGGTCAGTGTCCTGAACATTTCGTAAAACCAAAGTCCCCTGTTTAGATGTTTGGATTAACGATTCACCTCTTCTCCAGAAATATGTTATTTCTGTCTGGCTTAAGGCTTTACAATGAAGAGTAATACTTTCACCATTTAGCAATCTTACTTCTTTGGTATCGTTGGTCAACATTTTAGGTTTGTTGCCACACAGAAGGTCTTTGTCTTTGGTTTTGTTGAGGAGAATTGACAAACGCTGAAGCTCTAACTTAACACTTTCTTCTGGAACATCATCATCTAACAGTTCTTTTATTCCAGATGTTAATTCTTCTAGCATGGTCACCATATTAAGAACATCACTTTTGTTTCCTAAAGAAAGGTAATGTTGAGAGAGTTTCTCGTTCAATTCTTCAATGCAGTCGATCGATCCAGAACAGTTGGGTAGCTGTCTCATTTCGGTAACATTTTCGACAAAGTTTTTCCATGTGACCAAGGTGTCGTTCCATGAAGCCATTTCTGTCTGTTCTCGTCGTTTATTTCTGTAGATAGAAAGAACATGAATGTAGTCTTTTGTTTCACTTTCATCAGCATCATTTGTAGAATTCTTCTCCATTGAGAAAACAGCATCATCAAGAACATTGATTTCATCTGTCATTTTAACATTCTGTTCATCATATGACTCTACGACCAAGCGAAGTGAATTAAGAATGTCCGAAAAGTACAAACTTGCATTGTTGGCAAATAAGCAGCTGTCCAAACTATCATCTTGTGGGATCACAGACTTTAGGTCATCAATCGATCGTCGTTTTCTCTTTGATGGCGAGATATACTGTCGAATAGCTTCTTCTCTGGCGTAGCTCAGAGATGAATTAATGTTCTCAAAATCGATGATGAAATCTAACACCAAATCTTTTCCACTTTTTGTTTTGATCGTTGCTTGGAATGGCAACCGAGACTTGGATAATGTCGAGGATACTGTACCAAACGAGAGGTCTGTTACTCTCAAAGGTCGATCAGCAAAAGAGTCTTTTACGATACGTTTGACTTTGAAGCCCAAGTCAACTTGAGGAATACGTTTTATTTTTTCGTATACAATTCTGCTAGTGTTCTCCATTGCACGGAGTTGGCTCACACGTGCCTTGGTGATCTGGATGTTCTGCAAACCAAGCTGTTTTCGAAGTCGGCTTTCTTCAAGTCGCATAGCAACTTTATTTACTTCTTTCTCTGTCGACACGAGCTTTTTAAGCTGATAAAATAGAGTAGCATTGAATGTACTTTGTGACCTTTTGTATATAATCTCTCTTTGATTGAAGCAAAGTATATTTTTCTTGACACAAACAGGATCCAAAAATTCAACACATGGAATATCTTTCCTACAGCACGTTCTGGGTTGGTATCCCTCTGACGGCATTTTAGCAGTTCGCCAATTTTCACAGGTCCATTTTTTTATTGTAACTTTTTGAGATATCAGCGTTGTGAGTATTTCTGTGTATTTGTGTGTTTCTGGGGTCCCCAACGTTGTATGGTATATATGTGTACATCCGGAATTTTTCTTTGCGTCTATGATACTGTTTACCAAGTTTCCAACAGGGTTAAAAACATTAACTGCAGTCTTTATTATCTTCCCAACAACCCCAATAAAACGTTTGCGTCTCCGAGGACGACCTCGTTGTTCTCCATCCATGTCATTGTCAAAAATGCGAGTGGTCTCACCTTTTGAATCAGGAAATACACTGTAATAGACAAGATTCCTTAAATCTTCGATTCCATCCATTCCGATTATGTCTTCGATTAAGTTTTCTAAGTTCGAAGGCATTTTTGGTGACCCCTGATAGGCTTTCTTAAAGATTATATTGAAACTTGGTAAGGCAACTTCTTTAAGTCGTTTACTTAGAAACCGTTCAATATTCACTTCTCCCCTCAAGGCTGGGTTTCGTCGTTTCAAAAATTTATCAAAATCTAAGTTTAAAAGTGCAGTACTTGGGAATAAACTTTTTACCAGTTGATTCAGATCCACATCGCCAATTATTTTCATTAGTGGAATTGCACCTTTGAGGATCTCTCGGAAATTATACTTCGACTCCAAGCCTGGAAATGCTTTTGTTAAAATGTTGTCGATATCACGGTGTTGAAACTTTGGCAGAACATTCTGTATGATGTTCTTAAAAGTCAGTGTGTTGAGTTTAGTTATGTTTATCTTTACAGATATCATATTGTTCATCTCGGTTTTAATGAGTTCCTCTAAATTAAAGCGTTTGTCAAATCCTGGAAATACCCTGGACAACGTGACCTGCAGGCTAAATCCAGGAATTCCAGCCGTCTTTGCGATGAGTTCGTCGAGCTGCTGAACATTGGGACCAATGCCGAGAATTGAGTTCTTGATGAGTTTATTGATGTCGAAATTTGCTGCAAGTTGTGGAACTTGATTCTGAAGTAGTTTATTAATATTAAAACCATTGGGAAAGCCTCGGAAATTTGACATAAACACACTATTGATATCAAACGTATCAAACTTCTTTTGATCAAATGAAGATATGGGAATACTATCTAGATATTTTTGAATCAATTCGGTGATGCTATTTAAAGCTTGAAGTTCTGGTAACGAGCGTTTGAGAACTTTGTCAAAGTCGTTTGCCAACTGAGGAGATAATTTTTCAAGTTCCTTCTTAAAATTGACATTCTTCTTGTGCCCTGCTGCTTGTAAGACAATTTCCCTCAAAAACTCATCAAATACAAAGTTAGTTTTCAGCGCAGGAACGGCCGTTAGTAGTTCTTTGTCGATGTCAAAATTTGACGGAAGAGCTGGAAATTTCTCTCTCAGGATTTTATTTACATTAAAATTATATTGTTTCAGAATATATGAGTTCAGTACTCTATTGAAGTCGAAGGTCTTTGGAAGTTTAGGAATCCTCTTACGAAGCTCAATATTAATATCAAAATTGAGTTCCAATGTCGAGTTTCGAGCTCGTAGGTACTTGTTAATATCAATGGTTTTCTTCTGTTTATCAACGGATTCGTTTTCAAAACCGCGGATGCTTCTTTTTCGTCTTTTTCCGTTGTATAGACCAAAAGTAAGAAAACTCTCAAAAAATGATGTTATCCCCATTTTACACTTGCCGAGATCTTTCCTAATCGATGGAGTAGTCTTGTACTCGTGTTCTGTAGTATCTGTAGACGGCAGTAACTTCTCAATAAAGGAATCCGTGTACTTGCAATCGGCTGTTTCGTACTCCACATTGGCTTTGTCCCAACATACGTCCTGAACACAGGTTTTGTTACATATTCGATTACACTTTGTCAGTTCACATTTCTCTCTGTTGAGACTTGCAATTGTGACATTATAATCATAAAGAGCATTGTCGAACCAATCAATGGCCTGTGTATAAAATGCCTTTTTCTTTGTAAAGAGTTTTTGTAGGATAGAATCATTATTTTTCAGTTCATCAAATACGTCTAGTGTAAAGTTCAAGAATTGCTGTGCACTTTGTAGTTTTAAAGTTGCATTTTCATAAGCAGTCTTTGCTTTTTCCACTCTTTTCTCAGATTTCCCAACCAAGTTCAGTGCATAGTTGTTTAGACGCTCTTCTAGCATTTTTGTCAGGCTCGATCTCTTGTCCATTGTACCTTTAGCTTTAAAAACGAGGCTTCTCCAATCATCAACGTTGCTGTCGGCGGTAAGGTGAACTTTGCATTTAAACTTCCCGAACAAGTCTCCTCTAGCTTCAGCATTTACTTGCTTATCTGTGATATTAACTTGTGCTTCTTTTGACATGCCAAACATGTTAAAAATCCCACCAAATATGAGCAAATTTGGAGCTAACCGTATTTCCATTGGTTTGTTTTCTTGGACAGATATAACCGTCCCAAGTCTGGTATTTTTGGATGGGAATGCTGTTATTTTTAGGAATGGCTGGTTGTTTACATCTGTACCTGTGTCACACTTGGTCTTCCTGGCATCACCAGGAGAATCTACCATAACCTTCACATCAGGAATACAAAGTTGTCCAAGACACACTTGTGCTACTGTGCCGACAAGAAGGCCCTTGAGGTCCTGCTTCACTGGTGATCGAATGGTGTCTAGCTTGAGTGGTACAATCGTTTTGATATTTTGCTCAAAACTCTGCGCTCCAGCAATCAATGACATAATTTTAAAGTTTGATTTATGTCTTGATAGCTTGCTAGAAAGAGTTGTGGAAAGCTTAACTATGTTTGATATTGTACTTTCTATTGAAAAGACAGTTGTCTTGAAGTTTTCCGCTGTTTCGCCTTGTAATACTTCGGTGTTGAGCAATTGAGAGGCCTTGGTTGTCAATGCATCGAGCTTGGAAAACACTTTCACTAGGTTTGATATCTCTGAATCTAACTGAGGTACTGCACCAATGGCACCTTGAATTGTAGTTTGAAATGGTTCGACCATGAATCCTAGAATCATAAGCTTCATTGTCATATCAGGTGGTACTTTTACACCGGTTCGACCTCCTCCTTCAATAGTGTTGTAAATACTGACGTTAATCGCTTGCTGTAGATATGGAAGGATGTAGTGTGATAGCAAAGATCCTTGGAAAGGGTTTTCTTTGGCTTTCAATGTGATGTGTGCACCTTGCGAGGATCCACATCTATCAGGCAACAACCTATTTGAAGTGTTTCTCTCATCTTTACCTTAAATAAATATAGGTATAGGTAAACATACAGATCATGCTAAAACAAATGTGTAAGTGATTGGGAGGGGAATAATAATTCCTTAATTAAAAGTGTATGCTTATAATTATTAATTAGTTTTGGTGTGGTATTATATTCACAATTAAAAACAGCAGAAAAGGATGATAACTTTTCAGGTTGAATACAACGCTACGATAAAGGTTAATATTGTCATTTCATTGTATATTATCTATTTCATATATTTCCTCAAATTGTATTTTTTTTCTGCGGTTATATGTCTGACGAATTCAACACCAAAACACAGGATAATCCTTTTAATTAGTATGAGATTTATAATTTTAAAGAAATTGCTGTTTTTTGTTGAATACAACGCTACAAAATAGGTTAAAATATTATTGGCACTTCATTTTATATTATCTATTTCATATATTTCCTCAAATTGTATTTTCTTCTGCGGTTATATGTCTGACGAATACCGCCCCAAAAGACAGGACAATCCTTTAATTAGTATGCGATATATAACTTTAAAGAAATTGCTGTTTTTTACAAGTAAGAGCGTCCTTTTGAAGATTTTACAGCACAGAAATGTACGGAAAAATTAATAATTTTTGCATGTTATATTCTACCAACAGAAATAGATCGTGTTTCCAAAATTTATCAGATGTGATAATATGAAATACCAAATTCAACCATAGCACAAACTACCACTGTCATGCACATCGGAAAATCCCTACTTTCCAAACATGTTTCTGCATATTGAACTCACCTCCAAACAGAAACTTCCCAGTTGTTTTATCAGATTTGAAATTCAGCGATGTTTTCTTAGAATTCTCTAGCTGCAACGTTGTTCTCATTGATATTTTGCCCTTGATGTTTCCATATATGGGACACGTAAATTGTCGAGTAAAAAGCTACAAAGCAGGAAGAATGTAGGTAAGTGGGTCATATACACGGTTGACAGAGTAAACGGTGAATAGCGAACGGTGAATGGAGAACGGCGATTGCTCGACCGAAAGGAACAGTGGGTCTTTGATATTATTTATGTATCTTTTGTGGCAGAAAACGAATTTACAGCATAACACCAGCCCCATATAGTAAAGAAAAGCTTTACAAAATTGATGAAACTGTGCTTTTCAATCCAGAACAAACTTGGATATGTTATATACGTAACCACAATTCAATTCGGTCGTGCAATCACCGTTAACCATTGAACATTCACTCTGGCAATTTCCGTAAATTTGGAACGGTTTTCAGATAAATAGGAACAAATTATATAAAAGATAGAAATCAAGATTGATAGAAATTTTCGTTTTAATTTATTTCTCAGTATCCATTGCAGATAATTTCAAATAAATGAAGACAAATTACAGAGCGACTACTGAAACCGGGGCCACCCAGACAAATTTCAAAATATATATATTTTTAAATCAAACAAAAAAAATTGTAGACAGTTCATACAGGCTAAGATGTTTCTTATTCAAATTCCGTTCACATATAATGAAAATTCTTAGCATTTTAAGCAAAAAAAAAGGCAAACATTTGTGGAGATTCTATGTTCATATTCTCGATCGTGGTTAGATAATTATGTTTTGGTGGCCCCGGTGTCAGTAGTCGCACTGTAACCAAATAAGAGAAAAAAAACGTTAGATACCTCATCAAAACACTCCGACCTTGTTGTAGTTTCCCCAGTCAAGTTCAATCCAATAGATAGATGTGAATTCTTTAAGTAAACTTTGGAATCACCCTTCATCCATAAATCAAAGCTGTCTTTATCTCCCGGTTCTTTCTTGCCAAGGCCAAAACTTGAAACACCAAAGTCCCAACCTGCAATCTTCATACTTTGTACAGTTGACATTTGGTGGAATGACTTTCTTGCATTGAGTGACAAATCTACGAAGGCTCTGTTTTTACAAACGTCTATACCAAAACAGGCTGGTTCGTTTGACCCAAATTTCTTTGTTTCTGAATCAAGGTGAGCCTCAAATGCTACCGATGGCTTGTAAAATACGCTATTTAAGGACGATGTTGGCGGGAGATTGTCGCAGCTTCCAGGGCCATAAGAAGGTGGCTTACCTGCACTGACCACAAGATTGGAGATATCAAAAAGATCATTGTTTTTGTCGGTATTGAGCTGAATCCATTTTGGCATGAAGCTTGATAGAGAAGCTAGCATAGTGTTTGGAAATGCATCAGTTTGGATAAATTCCAGAAGGTTTTCGCTGGTAAGTGAACGAACTTCACATTTTCCATGTTTGCTGATCAAAATGGAACTGTTCATACTTTTAGATGAGACCTTGTGGATCATGTTGAGTAGTTCTTCTGTTGTAGGCGTTAAAGTTCCATCACTTGTTCCAAAGATTGAGATAGGTATACTTGCATACTTGGTGTTTATGTGTACTATACCCGCAGTGCTAGACGTTAGATAGCCAGATGACCTCGATACCCAGGGATGACTTGATGTCAAGTTCACCTGACATTTGAAAAGGTTGTTTGTTAGGGTATAACTATGACAACCAACTGGCAACGTTTTCTCGGGTATTTGAAGCTGTTTATAAACACTTTGTGCACCTTCTTTTGTCTTTACATAAACTGTGCTGTTATCTGGAACTTTGTAAATCTTCGCGTCTTGGCCCCTTATGGAATATGATATAACGTGAAATCCTGCTTTCATAGGAACTATACTAAACGCCACTTTCTTGGATGATTTTGAAATATGAAGCTCTCTTTTCGGTTTGATAATAAGAGATTGAGAAGATTGTATGGTAACTATTAGTTCATTCTTTGGCTGAGCATGGAGGTAGAATGTCCTGGATTGTTCGTTAGCTTTAAGTTTGTCAAACACTGGTGTTGTAATGATTCCAGTTTGACATTCCGAACCTTCAAAACCAGTTCCTTTACAATCACAGATGTGCTGTCTTCCCTGGATTACGCATTCACCATCATTTTGACATGGATTGGGCTGGCAAATTTGCAGCTCTGAAAATTTACATAAAATGAAGAAGTTTAAGTTAGCTAACGGAAAATGGCGCTATATAAATATTCATTTATTATTATTATTATGATGATGATCATCATCATCATCATCATCATCATCATCATCATCATCATCATCATCATCATCATTATTATTATTATTATTATTATTATTATTATTATTATTATTATTATTATTATTATTATTATTAATGATAGCAACCATTCGTTATAATTATCATAAATATCATCACCGCAAATGTCCATTTTCGCTACTATCAACATCAACATCATCATCATTTTTATCATCATCATCATTCCATTGTTAGCAGCACCAGCACCAGCACCAGCACCAGCACCAGCACCAGCAAAGCTATGGTGAACACATTTAATCATATGTCTATGTTAATTTGCGTCTAATAAGTGATAAATTATTATTAATCATTATTATCAACATTATCATTTTTATAATTGGCTTTGGAGTTATTATTATCATTCACATACTTACTTTCGCAGTTAAAGTTGTTCAAGTTCCATTCCAAGGCACCAGAATTATCCACATCACATGTAGCTGTACTATCATCATCTATTTTATTGTAGTATCCTTCACTACACTGTAGGGTACACTTTGATCTGAACGTTTTATAGCAGGGGAGAAGGACAGCAGCATTTTCTGGGACCTGGATCTCAGGACAACTTTTAGCTAATCAACATAAAGAAATATATATCATGAAGTAAACCTTTGTTCAGCTAGATAATGTTATAGTAGTGTTATAGAAAGAAGTCAGGGGAGTTCTACAGGGGCTTAACGTCTGTTACGCAAATACGCACGTGCGTACCTGAGGCGGGAAATTTTCAAATGTTTTTTAATCGTTTTCCATGTATTTGTGTATACCCGTGCGTACTTGTCAAAATGACTTCGCTACGACACTGTTCTAGTGAGAGAAGAGAACGAGATATAATAATAACGAAAGTAGCACTTTATCCTAAGATAATTTTCAAGTGGCTCTCAAATAAAATATAAGTACAACTAACACAATATAATACAAATATAAAACAAGTATAAGGTAATTTAATTTGATACCTATCGTTAAGTAACCAGCAGTGACATGAATATAGAAAGAGAGAAAAGATATCAAGTATTTGGGTATTACATTACCCACCAGTCTGAATAACTGTGTGCACAGAAAAGTTTATGTTAACGTATCAGGATACAAAATGGACCCCTATGTGCGCGAATTT
This sequence comes from Metridium farcimen, assembly GCA_032270665.1. Classification (NCBI taxonomy): domain Eukaryota; kingdom Metazoa; phylum Cnidaria; class Anthozoa; order Actiniaria; family Metridiidae; genus Metridium; species Metridium farcimen. The sequence goes on from JAUPMH010101079.1 coordinate 16,916, forward strand.
AAATTAAGCGTACTCTTTTTGTTTACTCAGTAAAAGTATATATTTTCTGAAAGCTGAATAAATGTAGTTTTCCGTAGTGAAGTTTGTTCTTGATTATTTTTTAGAATTTTAGACGTTATTAGCCAAGAAATGAAATTTGACCGAACCTTATTCAAAATGTTCGATGTCAAGATGTACGCACTCTATGACGCTTAAAATTACATCAACACATTCAGGAGATATCTGCCTTTAATAGATCAATTTTAATTTAAAGTTGAGCAATGACGTTTTGAGTGTTGTTTGACATAAAACAGATCATAACTTGTTTTTAATTGCGTTAATAAAAAATCGCAACCACCATCTTTTAAGTAATGGTCTTTTTCTGTAAGTCTTTTTCTGTAAGTCCTGAAAATTTCATTTTATTCCATTGAAATCGTCTTGACATCGAACTCTTAAGGCGGCGAAATACTAGACACAAAAACCCTCAACTTGTTGCGCAACATTGTTGCGTTGCAAGTTTTTCGTCGATGTGGCCCGTTTTTCACCTCGCGATCTCAAATTGTCACGCAACAAATAAAGTGTTGCGCGAAGTTGATACCCGGTCTACTTTCCGCAACAAATTTAGTTTTTTTTGCGCGTTTTTCATCACACATTCAACTTGTAGCGCAACATTTTCGCCTAAGCTCTCATTTGATTGGTCAAAAGGAG
>JAUPMH010102190.1:0-17585 GCA_032270665.1 Metridium farcimen
TTTAGCACACATCAACACAATTTGCATAAGTACAGATTTAAATGGGAAAGTACAGATTTAAATTGGAACCTGTTTACCATAGTTTTTAACATAATTGAATGACTTGAACATAATATAAAAAAAATGAAAGGACTGAATTGATCAATGAATGTTACTGAACCCAGTGGATGAATGAATTGAATAAATGAATGGATGAATAAATTGCTGATTAAATATATAATGAAATGAATAAATGGATCAATGAATTGTTGAAGAAATGAATAATGGAATGAATGAATAAATGAATGGATGAATGAAGTGTTGAATAATAAAATAAATGAATTGTTAAATAAACAAACAATGGAATAAATAAATGGATGACATGATCAGTAGGCAAACAGATAACTTAATGAAAGAAAAATATATGGTATCAATGAATGATCTAAGAAATGAAAGAATGAATAAAAATGTACATGAGTTAATAAATGAATCAATAAACAAATAAATGAATGAATGGGTGATTGAATGAATGAATGAATAGGAGAATTAATGAATCAATGGATAAATGAAAGAACAAATGAATGAAGAATAAAGAGAGACATAAGGAGTAGTGACTATCTGTAACATCCATTAGTAATGTGAATAAACCCATTACCTTGTCAGTGAGTGGAGGAGCAGTGTATTCCAGCTTATCATCGACCTAAAACCATATTTCATGTTGATCAGTAAAATAATATTAAGATAAAACTAAACATAAATGATATTAGGTGTTGAATAAAGAGCATCTTCTTACCAGGGAATAAAAAATAACCTGAGAGGTACTGTTGCTGACCAACTGAGATGTATCGTCAGGGTTGAATAGAACATATGTCTGAAAATTAAGTATAATATTATTAATTGAGACACCAATATATTTTATATATAACTAACTTAGTTGTTATAATTATCAACATTTGATGTTGTTATTATAATAATTTCAATAGTTGTGTTTCTTACCTGCATTCCAAAATCACCATCCAAAGTGGTAGAACACATTGGAGTCTCACCATTTGTTGTCCAGTCCCACACAGACACAACCTGACATAAACATACAGATCAGTTAATTGAAATATTTATTTATAAACTTGCTAACAATTCCTAACAATACCTAATGATTACAATAACATAATATATATCACTCTATATTGTCCTTCTATAAGACTTCCTGATTTTTATATATTCAAATTAATTAATTAATCACATAATTATACTGATAAAGATCTAGCTAAGAATCAACATGGAGGTCTATGAAAACTTAAAAATAGCCAATTTTCAATAATTACAATAATATTTCAAAAATTTAGACAAGTCAATCAATATTCTATTTGTCATAACAGTTACTCTGCCTAGCAATTAATTTTGTTGTTTATAAACTACAGGCAGCCCAAGTAAGTCTATCTGAGGAAGCCCACCCACTCGCTTTAGTATTTAAGTAACAATTTTAAAAATACTTCTTTCAATATATGGCGCTTTGTGATAAAAAATAATTTTATTCACTTTATAAAAATATTTTAGATAGACTAGTTGGGTTGCCTGTGGTATAACTGCAAATAACAATTTCATGATAAGCTGTCACTATCTAGTATGTATTTGTAGAGAATTAGAAAGAAAGTAAAAATTATTACCTGTGGTAGGGTATTACTGATAGTTGTGATATATTTGGCATCTGGTGACATTGCAATGGCAATACAACCAGTTGGATGTGCATCAAAAATGGTTTGAACTGGGATACTATTAAATAGAAAAATATACAAATCTACTTGAAATAATGATCAGAAATTGTTTCAACATTAAAATTAGTCAATTAATTAGTCAACCAATCAATCAGTCAATCAATCAGTCAACCAATTAGTCAACCAATCAGTCAATCAATTATTCAACCAAATAATCAGTCAATCAATTTGTCAACCAATCAGTCAATCAATCAATCAATTAGTCAACCAAATATCAATAAGTCAATCAATTATTCAACCAATCAATCAGTCAATCAATTAGTCAACCAATTAGTCAACCAATCAATTAGTCAATCAATTATTCAACCAATTAAATCAATTATTCTACCAATCAGTCAGTCAGTTAATCAATCTATCAATCAATCGCTCGCTCAATCAATCAATCAATCCATCAATCAGTAACCATCTTACCCTGTAAATGCGTCCCATATAATCACCATACTGTTTTGTCCGTTATCAGCTGTTGCAATCCATCGACGATCTTCACTTGCACATGTACATACAATAGCATTACACTGAAACATGATCAATTTGTCCAAAAATAATTATAAAACAACATAAGCCCAATAGTAACTAAAGACAAAATATTTAAGTCATGCTTACATGTCCTTGTAAAAGCTTTTGTCTGTTTTCTTTAAAGTCATACATCACCCCAGTATGAGAAGTTACATAGAATGCAATCTGTACACAGAACGGCAAACATAATACATGAACAAACAGTTATGTATGTTCTTCATACAGTTTATTTTCATGATTGTATTAATATAATTAAGTTAATTATAAAACGCATTGGAATTCGAAAGGGTTTGTAAAAGCGTTTAAACTAAATAAGTCCAGAGGAAACAGGGGATTACTTCCACCAAATGTATGGTCATAATATTAACTAGAAGTTAATTAGAGACATATATGAAGCTTATAATTGTATCAGATATTGTGATCTTAGATGTAAATTGATAACATTTTTGTACCTTTCTTTCTCCATCAGATAAATTAATAGTTGGGACTTGTCTGTTGATACCAAAGGACCAGCACATGTTCTACAACGTCAAAATACATATATAAGATTAAAAGAATTACAGATACTTTATAAAAGAGTAAACTCAACGACATTCTGTTTGGGATGTTTTCATACCAAAGCTGACGGTGACGGTGTAGGCTCTGTTTGTTGGTCTTCAAGTTCTGCTTCTTCGGCGTTATCCCGAGCCGATGTCGCACTAGCAACTCTTGACTGTGCTCCAGAGCGTTCCCCGTCGTTTTCCATATTTTAATCGCTTAAAATCAGTCAAAATATTAGGCTAAATAACCAGAAACACAAACGTTTTTGATCGATAGAGTATTTTTTTGTCCTCTCAAGTTGCTAAGCACTAAATCTGAGCCCGCGATTTCAGCCGCTGAGTAATGAAACAGGAATCCCATGAAAATTCTCAGGAAATGCGTTGCTGCTGAAATCGTTCAATCTCCGCATATCATTTCTCTGCTCGTTGTACTTGTCTTTGATTTTTTTTGTGCTAAAGTAGGGTAAGTTGTACATTCCATTATCAAAAGCGCTACTTACGTTTTTGGGAGATTTACATTGAGTGTCACACTTTGCTTGACGTCGACAGGGATCCACACTTCAGCGGACGTACACTGGCACGCGCTTCGAAGCAAGAAGCGAGCAAGTCAACTTCAATTTGTCCCAAGAACATACGGTTCTAAGTATTACTGCCGAAACAACCGACCATGCCGTACTTACAGATCCAGACCAACATAGCAGCAGCGAAAATTCCCGATGATTTTTTGAAAGACTCAACAGAATTGTTGGCAGAAATGTTGAAGAAACCCACATCGGTGAGTTGCTGTCTGAAACCTGTTGTTTGAAAACACGCTGCGCCAAAGTTTCATTAATAGCTTACTAGCGATTTTTTTACGTTTTAGTCGCTTTTAGTTTGACCTTGTGTTCAAACGTTTCATAAATGTAACATCGCTGAAGCGATTTTAGGCGGTGAAGAATCCGCTACATTGACTAGCATACGTTTTTTCTTCGCAGGGTAGTTAAAATCAATTAAATATGCAATTCCTTTGGAATCCAAGAACAATATTAATGAAGCTATTTCGTTCTCTTTCTATAAAAAAAATGCTCTTTTAACGAATGTCACTTTTCCTTGAACGAAAATGCGTAAAATTTGTTTTTAATAATTGAAATTTGGTTATTCCAGCTAGCTAGAACACTAAACTTTCAACTGTAGTTTTCTGTTTTACCGATGATTAGCTTTTAATATTTCCCCTATTTTCCTGATTTTAAACACGTCCAAAGAAGACGATTTTGCTGTTACCAATTTTTTATTGATTAAATGTTAGCATCAATTATAGTTATAATTATTGCATCCGGGGGGGGGGGAGGACTGCATCCCAGGGGCTTCCGTAATCCAGCTCCATTCAAAAGGTGCTCCGTGGGTTAATTGGCCCCCTAATATAGCCTGCCTAGCAAGCGTTTGTTTTGGGGGGAACTGGAGAAAGTTGTTTTTTTGGTTGTTTTGGGATAGCTGTGTTACCGATATGGCCACACGAAACCTAAGATGAGTACAAAAAAATCAAGTTGGGGGAGGGGGAGAGGAGGGAAGGAAACATTTTGTTCTAGTTCGGTTAAACTGATTTCAAAGTTTCAAAGAATATCATCATCTTTAGGAGCCGTTCTCAAGAAACAAGAATTAAAAAAACTTGTATTGGGACGATATTCTGTTGGTTGAACTACAGGTTTTAGCAGTATAGCGGAAGCTCAGCACTTTTGAAATAAATTGAATCAATACTGAGGACGTGAATATTTGAATTGAAGCAATTCAATTATGTTTGCAATTGTTTCGGCAGAGGAACAAAAGTCACAAACACAATGAACTATCTGTTTATAATTCCTAGCTATTCTTTAAAAAAATAGTATCATCTATTTAAGATCACAATATTTGCTTTAGGATTCAAGATTTTCTATCTCTAACGGCTATACGAGTATCCGATATCTGTTTGCTTTTTAAAACTGTTGAGTGCCGAGCAAATAACTGGTCAAAGGGGCGTTTTCAAAATCCTGGGGTTTGTTTGCAAGCATTTCCTCCACTCTTCCCCCCTCACCCTCCCACCACCCTCGATTTTTTGCTCTCATTTTCGCGTGGCCATACTGGTAACACAGCTATCCCAAAATAACCAAAAAACAAATTTCTCCCATTTCCCCCAAAAGAAACGCTTGCTATGCAGGCTACCCTAATACAGTACCGGTAATAATTGTTTGTTAGATTTAGTACACCCCCATGGATTTGAATCAATTAATACTAATACCCAGAAGATTCAAAAAGATTTGTTTTTTCTTGGTAGTATATTTGTGTGTGCATCGAGCCTGGGCAGCTTATGGCATGGGGAGGCACCAAAGAGCCTACAGCACTAGTCCAACTTACAAACCTTGGCAGCCATAATGCAGAGTCCACACAAAGATACACTGAAGTCTTGGAGAAGTTTCTTGTTGGAAAACTGGGGATTTCACCACAAAGGTAAAACAATCACAGAATCATACATCTGGGGTCATTTGTACGAAGCCTGAATAGCGGATAAATTCACCGGATAAATCCACCGGATAAATCCACCGGATAAATCCCTACCCAATGGATAAAACCTATACAAATTCTATACTTTGGATAACTCTTATCCAGTGGATAACTTATCCAGGCTTTGTACAACTGGCCCCTGGTTATTACAATGAGAAATGTTGAATTAGGGACACTGCACCTTTCTCATGAACCAGCTAATTATATGCAAATTCCCAGTAAGCCTTGCTATGAATCATTAGATAGTGCTTTTCTATTGTCAAAGTGAGGCTTGCCAGACAATTGCATATGATTAGCTGTGAGAATAGTCTATAACCTTAAATAGTTTGAACTGTGGGACTTCCATTTGCAGATGTAATTACCAAGTAAGCACTGCACATCTTCTCAATTAATTACTAAGTATTAGCCTGGCTGGGCTGCAAACCCAGCATGGTAGTCCGGTGCTTAAACAACTAAGCCAACTGGTCTGCGTTTTGCAGGGCATATGACTTAGTTTTTTGGGATGGGGACTTGATTGCGATTACAATAAAAACATGTTCTATTGTGCTGTTAAACTTCAAAGATTGGTACCCAAAACTTTGCACTCCCGATAAGTTTGTATACCTCTACCCTGTTGCTTGCATTCACCTGTTAGAGTTGTGACAAAGGCAGTAATATAGCATCAGTCAAAAGCTGCGTTTTTGTTGGCCCCCTAATACAGTAGTGCAACTATTGTTTGGTTAGTTTTAGGGCAATTCTTTGGAAAGACTCTATTGTTTTTAAAACCAAACAATTTGGTGCTGACTGTCCCGACAAATGTATAATATGCCCTGTTATGTATGTCAGAAACTTGACAAATCAAATTACCTCAGAAACTCGACAAATTAAATTCATTTTGAGAATCGTATTGGGAGTGTAAAGTTTGGGCCATTCTTTTTAATGGCATGGAATTTAATGGCATAACACTGATTTCTATGATGCACTATTGTTAGTTATTAGTTATTGACAAAATTTGCACATTCCATTTTCAGGATGCATATATTTTATCACACAAAAGATAGATTTGAAGTTGGCCACAATGGAAAGACATTTGCTTAGAGTGGTGAAGTCACATGAAGACTTTTATAGACTATATATATAATTACAGAATGTAATGATTTGGAGTAAAGTGGTAAGATAATACTTATTCTTTAGAATCAAGTTTAGAGCTCCTTTTAAAAGCTCTCTAATACAACTTTAAAAGAAAAAAACAGCTTTTAAAAAGGGATTAATTAATAATTTAAATTATTAATTAGGTACATGTTTTCAGTAGACATCAAACGTTTTTGTAAAATAATCAATCATGAAATGAAAATAAAAAATAATAGTCCAGAATGTCATAGTCAAAAATAGTTAGCATGTAGCAGTTATTTTGTCTGACTCCCATTGTCAAGTGGAAGGGGTGATTGGTGCTCTATTTAGGGTTATAAATAGTTACTGTGTACCTTCTGGTAAGCCTGTTAGCCTATAATTGGAACCTACAATAAATTATTACTAACTTTCTTCATCGCCTCTTCCCAAACAAATTGCTAATTGCCATAATGTGCTATTATACTTTGACTGTTTTCATGAGAGGAGCATGGAAATACCTATAAAATAGAACACCAGTGAGAAAAGTGGGGAAACTCATAAACTATGATCATCCCTGGCAGTGGCTACAAGTTTATTAGTCAATTATTGACTATTATAACCTTTAAAATAATATTAATGCTTTAAACTTTTTTTAATAGCATACAAGTTATTAATTTTATAACTTCAATAGTTTTACAGAAAATATGAGGTTTTCCTTTGCTATCTGCTTACTCCTCATAATTTGCAACAAACAAGCTCGCCTGTCCCACAATGCTTTGTACACCTCCTTGATACTGTCCTTTAGCTGCCAGACCATTTGCAGTAGCACGCTTCAAGAACTCCTCTTGTCCTGCCTTGACATTGTCATTTTTGCCACTCCATGCTTTCAGTGCACTTGCTTGTAGAGCTCTGCCAAATGAGAAAGTTAGAGCCCATGGTTTCTTGCCTGTGAAAAAGAGAAGAACTCAATCAATTTTTTTCTTTGTATTTCCAATTAAACTAGACCCTGGCATCTAGGATATAAACTGGGCTACCTTTGGCTGCGAGACATTTGTTTCCATGTACCGGGATTGATTCCTGTGTTGCCAAGCTTTTGAAAATTAATTCTCAGAAACATTATTATCAAGTTGTTCTTGAGAAATAAACATCACAAAAATAAAGATGGACAGTTACTGCAATTTGTGTGATCTTTTGGCTTGTTGGAAAAATGCTCGACATTTCTTTCTATGTACCGGGATCCCTGTGTTACCAAATTGTTGACATTTCAACATTTTCATTTTTTGACAGGTTTGTTTGAAAGTTGTACTATGGGATGTGGGTTAAAAATTGAATAAATAAAAAAGATATATAAATATTTTACAATCATCACTCCCCGACGGGGCTCTTCCGTGAGGTTCACTCACACTAACTACCACTACATTTCTTATTTACAGCACACAACTCTGCTCACTGCTCAACTTTTAGCTGTTTTGAAATAAATCGGGTTTTTCTAGTTGTTTAAAAATATAGTTGCGACAAGAGCGCGTAGCTCGAAAATATTGTTTCGCTGTTTAGAGTTCGCGGTTACGACAAGAGCGCGTAACTCGAACATATTATTTTGCTCTATCAAGCTCGAGTTACGCACATATGTCAAAATGGGCGTGGTCTTAGCAAGATGGCCGTGTCTGAGCGCGTAGCTCGAAGCGCGTAACTCGAGAAATACCCTATCGTGTCTTCATGTGATATCCTCTGCCAAAATAATGGCAACATCAATCACATCACAAATGTAAACGTACAAGGTCTCGTGATGAGACAGACCTGATATTATTGGACGATATTAAGTTTGTCATGGTATCGACGAAACCAATGGGACAACATATCATGGTGTCGAGGCAGTATACTGAGGCCGCAAAGGCCATAGGGATATTACTGTCCATTTTGTCTAATCGGGAAAAGAAAACGCACACACACACAAAAAGACCATTTTATTTAGCTTAAATGTTCAGCTCTTCAGAAACGAATTTGGAGGTTCGGAACTAGTTGTGGACCAGGGCAGTTTGTTTGGTTAGAAAAGGAATGATTACTTGAGCATGATTTTCCAAAAGGAATAACAATCTGAATTAATAAGAAAAACAATGTGTGAAGCATTCTGGTACTGGTAGTAAAATGACGTCATCGTATCAATGGCAAAAATTGAGTGTGGTCGTTTTACAGTGTCACCAAAACAGTATTAGATCTAGAACAGATTGATGTCAGACATGTCAACGACGGAGCCTATTTGCGCTTTTTTTCTTATATAAATACAGTCTGGGGAAGAAAGAGGACATACAGAACAAATAACAGGCGATTATGTCTATTTTAACAAAGTGATGTTTCAGACGTTAAGTAATGTTAAACAATAGAGAAAGGACAAATCGTCGATTGAAGTATTTTCATTAAACTTTGCCCCATGCAACCGTACGTCTTGTTAAATTTCATGGATTCATCAAAACCAGAAGAGTTCCTGTAGTTTATCATTTCAAACGCAACTTCAAAATGAACACAAATGCAACGCTAAGGAAAAGCAACTGCAAATTTGCAGCAGCAGATGCGCCCGGTGTAGCTACAGCCAAAATTATGACTCTTTTACTAGTTGGTGGATTTGGAGCTTGCGGAAATGTCTTAATCATCATTTTAGCAATTTGCTACACCGCTAGAAAAAACTTGCATCATTTGATCATCAGTATGGCTATATCAGATACAATTGTGATCGCCACGTTCTTCTTGACTTCTCTCCCAGTTTTTTTTGGCCACAATTTTTGGAGCAAAGCCAATGGGGTCTCAGGAAACATTGCTTGCAAACTTATCATGTTTCTGTACAACGCTTCTTCGTTAGTGTCTTTAGTAACTTTGCTAATAGCCAGCATTGAGAGATACAAAGTCACAACCACGATCCAGATCATCAGACCTTACTCTTTGAAACGACGTTGTTGGACTGTTTTAAGCTCTTGGCTGGTATCAGCAGTATTATCTTCATATATACTCTATTACCAAGAGATTAACAACTCGCAGTGTCATGATCAACTAGTTTGGACGAACATGTCTGGAATATTCTTTCTGTTGATGTTCACATTTGCTATCATTTCGTATATTGTTATATTCACAATGAGTACACTGACTTTAAGGCGACTTTCAAAACCTCTTCCCATTGAAGCCCAACTTTCGAATAGCCAAAGGAAAGTAAGAAAGAAGAGAATTGCCAGCGCGGCTAAAATGGTGCTGTGTTCTCTTCTACTTTATTCCAGTTGTTATCTTCCGCTAACGTTTTTCTTGGTTATAAGCATCATTCTTAGCGCAAATGGCTACACTTTGGCTGACTACAATCACGGTACATGTATCGACTGGAGTGGACTTGTCTTTTTTATTTTCAATTTTTTTCCTCTCTTCAATTCTTCATTCAGTCCGTGTGTACATGTTGCTCTTCTTCCAGACTTTCGCAAAGCTGCCAAGAAGTTGATATTCGAGAAGGGAAATGACAACAGACAGGTCTCTCCTCATTCTATAGTTTTTCGACAAACGTTGCAAACTACCAGATTTTGAGAACAACCGACAAGCCACGAGAACAACCGACAAGTGAAGTATTACAACTGACAAGTCACGACAACGACCGACAGGTGACAATTATTAATCGCATTTAAGTGATATGTGACGACCAACAACCAACATGAGATACTGGCGCCCAACCGAATAGCTAACTGACTTGTTTAGCCTTATGGTTATTTCAGCCGGTTAGCGTGTACTAAATTTTAATTAGAGCTTAAAAGCTCTTCAATTAATTTATGTTAATTACTTTGTACAAAATTAGTACTGAATAAATTATTGTCATTGTCATTGTCAATAGTGACCGTAAAGTGAAATGAATCAGACTTTCATAGATCGATTCTAGGTTTGCATTTATATGCCACATGTTGTGTATGCCACTAATGTTTATTATGAGCCTGTCACTGATCACAGTAAGGTACAAACAGTAGCAAACAATACCAACTTCATAACAAGGTGCAATAATATTGTAATATTTTTGCAGTTCACTTACCAGGATGCTTATTGATAGCATTAAGGTGTACAGATGCTTGTTCCTCTGACTGGCCACCAGACAAAAAGGTAATACCAGGAACAGCAACAGGGACAGTCCTCTGTAAAGTCTGAACTGTAGCTGCGGCACATTGTTCAAGAGTGCACTTGGTTGGGCAACTTTGTCCTTTTGCAACAAAAAATACATGCTGATTACCATTAAATAAATGATATTGCAAACTAAAACCTTTAATCTGGTACTAATTCAATTCTGAAATAGATAATCACTTTGCAAGCATTGGTAGTAAGATGATATCGTCAATCGCTGATGTAAATACATCACCACAAGCATATTTTGCCAGCAAGATATGTACAGTCAGATAATGTTATTTTGTATGCAACGAGTTCAAAATAAATTGAAGAAGAAATTGAATAAGTTAAAGCCATCTAAAGCTACAGGTCCCTATATAGTATACCTACTACAATACTAAAATTGCTACAAAGCGTCATTTGGAAACCATTATAGAAACGATATTTGACCTATCATTTTCTATATGTATCGTACACCGTCCACAAAAAAAAAAGATCTCAACTTAACTTAGACAAATATCGCCTTATCTCTTTGCTTTCAATCTTTAACAGAATTCTAGAAAAGTTTATGTCCAAAAGGTTGATAGGTTTCATTAATAAGAACAACATATTATAAGATAAACAATTTGGCATCAGGTCCTCACATTCAACTATCCACGCAATTGCATGCATGTCTATTGTTGATAACATTCAAAAAGCTATCGGTAATACCTTATTTTCTTGTGGAATATTTCTAGATCTGAGCAAGGCCTTTGACTCAGTTGATCACTATAATTTAATTAATAAGCTTGAACATTATGGAATAAGAGGAACGGCAAAAGACTGGTTTTCTTCATATCTTTCTTACAGAAAACAATTAGTTTCTCTCATTAACTAAGAACTCGAGAACATTTCATGTGGTGTTCCACAGGGGTCAACTCTGTGCCACACACTTCTTTTGTTATTTATTAATAATTTCAATAATTCTTCATCAATTATTGATTTCCATCTATTTGCGGACGTTTCGAACCTCTTTTGTTGTAATAAGAGACTTATTAAATATTAGAGGAACAAATAAATTCTCAACTAATTACGATCCAAAATTGGCTATATATGTGCTAACAATCTCTTAACATTAAAAAATCAAACTTTCTTATCTTTCATTCGCATGATACAGTGTATTGGCCTATTTGTGAATTCTCAAAGATTAAAACGATTACAAACTACTAGATGTTTAGGAGTCGAGATAGATTCCAATTTCAATTGGAAAGCCCATGTTTCCTTCGTTGCCAAAAACGTAAAGAGAAACATAGGTATTCTTTCGAAAATTAGACACTGCGGATATCTTGGTGACGCATGGAACGAATACAAACTACTAAATATTTAGGAGTCGCGATAGATTCCAATTTAAATTGGAAAGCCCAAGTTTTTTTCGTTGCCAAAAACGTAAAGAGAAACATAGGTATTCTCTCGAAAATTAGACACTATGCGGATATCTTGGTGACATGGTGAAATACCTATAACTCTACCACTCAAGGCCCGTGCAAACGCACGCAACATTGTTGGACCAACATGGTTGCTCCAACATGTTGGGCCCGTTTAAACACCCTGTTACGTTGGATGATGTTTGATGAAACTCATCCAACATTTCTTTTGTTCTCGTTTTCAACAAACCGTATCGCAACAATGTTGCATGGCCAACAATGTTGCGTGCGTTTGCTCGGGCCTTCATCCTTTGTTTGTCCTTCTGATCTCGTTTTTTTCCTACAATGACACTTTTCGTTTACGATTTTAATTCAGGGAATCTACCAATGCGATTTGACAATTTTTTCGAACTTGTTTAAAAGAGGCATAAATCCAGTTGTAAGTCGATCGTCGTGAATGTTTTAATTTTATTATTTAGTTTTTCTATTAGAAATGTAAATAACATTAACGTACTATAGTTATCTCGTGTGTCACATTTATTGTGATATTCTTTATTTAATTGTAAATTTGTTTGTGTTCTCAAATATTAATATTTATAGTTATTCTATTTAATATTTCTGTTTTCTATTAGAAATGTAAATAACCTTAACTATATAGTCATCTCGTGTGTCACACTTACTGTGGCACTCTTTAATTGTAAATTTTGTGTGTGTATGTGTGTTCTTTGTTGATTATTAAAAAATGAGGCATAATTATTACACCAGGCTTGCTTCAAGATATATTCTTTCTTTTACAGAGGCTCGGACAAATTAGATAACATTTGCTATGAGATTCATTGAGGCTTGGAATACAATTGATGAGGAAACAAAAAATGCCTCCAGCATATCTTAAGTCAAATTAAAAACTAAAACCATCAATATTGAAGTCATATCTAAATTAATATTCTCTAAAACTTTCTTTATATACTTTCGTGTTGTATAATTATAAAAAAGTGCATGTATAATTAATATGTATATTCATTTCCTTTTCATAACCTATTTCTAGCTTTTTTGCCTATATATTTTCTTTCTCGAATATATCGTTTCTTTATGAATAGACATTTTTTCAGTGCTACGTTCTACCCTGGTTATTCCAGTTACCTAACACTCAAAAAAAAAAACGGAATTGTGAATTATTATTTTTCAACATGTACTGACTTATGGTCTAAATAAACATTATATCTTTATCTCCGTATCCTCTTATCTCCCTTCAGAATCAACCCCCAAGGGTATAGCATCCGTGATCTGAAAATGGTAAACAAACAAGGAAGGTAAAGATGTCTATTGTGATTAAGTACATGTCAATCAAAAAAGATAAAACGCTCTGAAGTAATATCCAAGTTTTTCTACATAATGGCTTCTTGTGTCCTGCATTAGACTATTCCCTGTTTTATTAAACGATTTATCTGAAGGATTTGCCACGCGATCTTTCAATCTTTCACTTCCGTGACCCCACGAGGACAACAAAAGGTTTTGAAAGGCATTTAGCCAGGTGAAACTATAAAAATGTGATATAGTAAACACCCGCATAAAAGAACAAGTGGATAAGAACCTTCAGCTAGGCTGAAATATGGTCAGTAAAGCCACATTGTATATATAAGAACCAATTCCGTCAGCCTGACAAATAAAAACATGTTCTCATGTAAGACAATTATTCATCAAAAGTATCAAAAATTAGAAAACAGTGAGATGATCTATTTGTTTGTGCATGCTGGCCGGGACCATGACAAACACACAATGTTTCGCAGCATTCAGGGATTGGGTTGCTAGAGTAAATTTGACTTCCATTTGTTGAGAATAACCTAATTTTCTTTTCAGAAAGGGCCATATACTGAAGTGTATGGCATCAAGTACAGCCTATAGTAATCGTGATCACTATAACTCAGTTCCAGAAACAATTTTAAGAATCCCTTAAGAACGTCATCTTCAGCCTGATCGATTTCTCATTAAGTATATCTCATAAAACCCATTTTGTATGTTATGGCATAAAGATCTGCAAGAAAATATTCAAACTTGACATAATGATAGATATTAGTGATTTTTGTGACCTTAACGTACTTTTTTCAATACATAATAGTCACGTGACCAATTACGTGAGAAATACGTTTTTTTCCCTTTCCGGCTCCGAATTTTACTTAAAGAAAGGAAATATTTAGTTGAATATTTAGCTACCTCTATATAAGTCTGCATGGCGATCTGGTTTTCATCAATGTGATGTGGAGTTATTTGGAGAAATATATAAATTGAATTAGGTCACGTGACCTATTTACTATAATATCTCCTTAACGGAAACCTATAGTCAAGATCGCCAGATAGAACCTTCTGGAGACCCAGTATTGAAGTGCATCCCATGTATTTGTTTAAGGAGTTTGATGAAACTCGCGACCGGAAAAAAATAAAACTATTTTGCCACAATAATTCACCTTTCTAGTCACGTGAACAGCAAACATATTATGTAAGGTCCTTCATTTTATCATTGGCTATTCGTGTGCCCGATTTGAACCATTTTTGCCGAGTTAGTTTAGAACCGTGGAATAATCATTTTTTCTTCTGGATTTGACCACCGACCCAGGCCTTTAGTAGCTTCAGCACCCGATATATAAGAAACACATCAGCTAGAACCCTACAATCACCTGTTCTTTTATGCGGGTGTTTACAGTATCGTTTTGTTATGAAACTTGATTTATAAATGGCGGACCGGAGCTAATTAATTAATATGCGAAAACATGTTTTCTATTTCGCTCGTCGTTGGCTCATCGTTGGATTTCCTTCGTCTACAACATGCAATGAATATAGAGGTCTGGTGACGATTATGTAAAATATCGATTGAAAATTGATTTTTTTTTGCGGGATTTAAGCGGGATGCATTTTTGTTTTAGTCTTAGTAAACCCTTTCAGTCGCCAGAATTTATTTTTGAAGACAAAATGAGAGGGTGGTTATTACAGAGACAACCTCTTTAAATTGTCACACCTATTTGTTTGCTTTTGCCGTTTCTCAGCCTACGTTTTAGGCATATCATAACTTTCAAGAAAGCTTTTGCAATACCTGCAGTCACCATGTTTGGTTTCAGCAATGTTCCCTCTAAGTAGACATGATGGTCGACCAGCGCTTTGTATTGGTGTGAAAGGACGGCTTCCGTGACAATTTGAGCTCTTTCCAAAGTGTGTTCACCATCGCAAAGTACCTCTGGTTCCACGATGGGTACAAGACCATTCTGTTGGCAGATGGTGGCATATCGAGCAAGAACATTGGCATTTTCCTTCATGGCTAGCTCTGATGGGGTGCTATCACTGATTTTAAAGACACAGCGCCATTTAGCAAAGTCGCAGCCGTCTTTCTTGTACTGAGCACATACCTGGCTGAGGTTATCAAGGCCTTGTGTTGTTCCTTCTTTGACCGTTCCTGCGAGTGGAACGACTCCTTTGTCGACCTTAATGCCAGGAATGATTCCTTTATCGCGAAGGATTTTCACAAAGAGAGTACCGTCATCTGCTTTCTGGTACAAGGTCTCTTCAAATAGAAACACCCCGCTGATGCATTCAGTAATATTTGCACCACAAGTAAACAATAGTTGGCGATAATGACGACGATTTTCTTCAGTGTTCTTCACACCAATTCCTGCTAGACGCTTGCCCATTGTGCCCGTGCTTTCGTCTGCAGCAAGAATTCCTTTACCAGGAGCCACAATGGCTTCGGCAATTCTTTTCAGCTCGGCTTTAAGCTCAGGAGTCAAAGGAGCATCCATTTTGTACAG
The DNA here is from genome assembly GCA_032270665.1 of Metridium farcimen. Classification (NCBI taxonomy): domain Eukaryota; kingdom Metazoa; phylum Cnidaria; class Anthozoa; order Actiniaria; family Metridiidae; genus Metridium; species Metridium farcimen. The sequence goes on from JAUPMH010102190.1 coordinate 15,726, forward strand.
GTTTTTGCAAGACCACGAACCTTGTACCCACAGAGAGATCTACGAGAAGAGAGAGCAAACCCTTGTAGTGGTGACGTTGAAGGGCACTGGACCCTTGCCTTTGATTGGTCAACATGAATCTATTTGTACATATTGACCAATCAAAAGCTGACAGTTTTTGTCGTCGTCAAGGGTACCGTACTGACGATAGAAAAAATGTTTAAAAACGTTTTCTAAATATTAATTAACGAACTTCTTTCTTTTTCACATTTTCTTATTTGCGTCTCGGAATAACTTTGTGTAAAACACCAATCAATGGATCAAAAGGCCAAGTGGGCAAAGATGTCTAAAATAAAAAAACAACTCTGGCTCTGGTGTCTCCTTGGATAATAACAGTTACCTATTTGTGTCTCAGGAATTAACAATTTGCCCTAAGGCAGGTAAACTTGCAATAGGACACGTGGTCCCCTTAATAATAAATAGACGCTCTATGAGCGCTCACATCCAGCTCAGTTCCATCAGCTATTGACGATTTCCATATTGTGTAACTGGGAATGGCACGTTCAAAATGGCTATACAACTTCAATGTTGTCAATTTTAAACGGTGCCTTATTCACATTGTATTAATTTTGTCATCTTAATACGAAAGCCGCTTTTAAATGTGTTGACTGGGAAAAAAAGAGACAAAGCAAGCAGCTGATGGTGCTATAGCAAATCAGGCAATGTATCGGCACTTATTTGAAATCAGTCGGTTATTGATTCGTGAAACGCCCAGTTATGTTTAATGTCATGTAATAGTTGAAATAAAAAAAAAAGTAAAATAATCAGAATATCATCAAGTACATACATACAAACTTTATTTAAACACGTTACGAAACATCAGTCAATATCATTAAAAAAATAATAGATGTCATAATTATTTGATAGTTACTGTTTTCCACGATTGCCGTGTAGGAAACTGATGTTTAGAAGAAAATCTGGTTCTATTTACTAAGTATTAGCTAGTAGCTTACTGTTTATTCCATGACACTAATGCAATGTTTTCTTTGGTGGGTCTTTTTGCCTTTTTTGCTAAATTTTCTTCGCTAGAACTGGCAGTGCATAGTGACCATTCCATACAGGAAACCCAAACAATGGATTTCGCTCGCTTTGGGTTTCCTGTATTGAGTGGTCACTAAGCACTGCCAGTAAATAGCGAAGAAAATCGAGGGAAAAACGGAAAAAAGACTGTAAATTCATTATTAGTACTCAAAGGATTACACATTTGGAATTGAAAGATACATGTGAGTAGTTTTTTTCTTATTTATTGTGATAAAACAAGTCCGCCATTTTGTATTGACGGTAGTACTTACGGGGTTGACCGGAAGTCAATTTGGCGACCAGCAGACGACGAAGAACGCTGTGCATTCTAAGACATCGCGCTTTGCTCGATGTAATAATAATAATATGTTTAATTCAACCACGATTGCAGACTGACGACTGAATTACAGTGGAGGTCAGCTAATTAATTACAATTAATTAATATATATTAGGTTACATCGATATTATTGAATATTAAATAATTAAATAATTAAGGATTTGTCAGAGAGTTCATAACCCCAGCTAAGCAAGAGTAATTAGAGAGACGGGCAACTAATGTAAACTATTCTCTAATTAGGTCCTGCAGGCGAGAGGTTATGAAGTCACTGAACCTCTTGGTACCGGTGTTGGCCACAAGCCTCACCTCCCTGCTACTCCCAGATCTAAGGCTGTAACTATGACTATTGGGAAATAGACTACTGACGGGGAATGAGGTAAATTAGGTAAATTACCCAGCCCAATCCCCTAAGAAACAACATAAACTCAACCCACTTAGGGACGGACCATTAGAGGGGGGGTGGG
>JAUPMH010103301.1:0-17533 GCA_032270665.1 Metridium farcimen
TAGCTATTTCAAAAAGGTTGTCCAAGGCGATAGGTCATTCCAAGACGGGAAGGAATTATATATAGGCATATACCTATTTTAAAAAGTAGTGAAAGGTGATGGGTCATTATAGAGTCCGATCTATTTTACATAAAAACATCAATGTAAGTAAGTAAGTACGTAAGTACCTGTTGTTGTTGGTTACAGTGGTTCTCCAGAGATAATAGAACAGGATAGTCTGACGTCTCAAATGCGTACTCCTGAAAACAGATCATCAATATTGATAACACATTCTCTCGATGACAGTGCTTTTCTCTTTAATTGTCTCCTTCACTGTTCCCTGCGCCATCTTGAAAGGTAGCCGGACCTTTGCAACGAAGCGAGACGAACGTTGAGCTTGTAATGGTAAAGACACGTGAATAATTGTTCCGCAAGGTGTTAAAAGGTCTCTATCACTACAAGCTCAACGTTCGTCTCGTTTCGTTTCGATGCAAAGGCCCGGCTATCTTTTAACACCTTGCGAGACAATTATTCACATGTCTCTATCATTGCAAGCTCAACGTTCGTCTCGTTTAGATGCAAAGGCCCGGCTACCTTTCAAGTTGGCGCAGGGAACTATGGGTAGTATAACCACTACAAGTATAACCAAAGTATACTTTAGACCTACTTTAGATCGCTAGTGTGAACCCACCTAATAAAACCTAAGATTACATGTATATCATTAATTATTTAGATATTATTTCACCATGGTAACAATGATATAAACACATACCTTAATAACTTGTACAACATCTCGGAATCTAATCTTTGAAGTGAGTGTCAATCCATGCGTGATGATTGGTTCGTCTATAAACAATAAGATCGTACTGTTAGTCCGCCAACCAATCACAGTACACATACTATATAACTATAGGCGTACTTCATATATTTTGGCCAACTTCATCGCGCGTACATAAAACGGCTGATTTTCGACCAATCACGGCGACCCTACTATCTTAAACCAAAGCTTGTGATCATGAATTAACTTTTCGACCAATTACAGTATGCGTACTACATTAAACCAAAGCTTGTGATCATAAATTAACTTAGTTTTCAACCAATTACAGCGTCCGTACTAAATCATTCAGAACTTTCAGCCAATCACAGGGTGCGTGCAATCTTATATCGCTCCAATCACTGAACGATTACCTTTTTATATTTAATATTAGATTACCATTATAATTTTGGACCAATCAAAGCGCCCAAACTATCTCTAAACAATAGCCAGCTATCGGCCAATCACAACACGTCTACTATATAAGTTCAACACATACCTGGTCCATCCCAGCAGTCTAGTTCAAGACACCTACAACCTTGCAGCAAAGCCCTTACATAGGCCTCTAGACTTGACAGACCACGAAACTGATGGCCAGTCAAGTAGGTGTTGTGTGACGAGTTGATGAAGTAATCAGACAAAGGCTGATCCATATCCTAGCAGGAAAGAAATAAAGAATAATACATCAGGGGCCGGTTGTACGCAGCCTGAATAGCGCTATCCACCGGATAAATCCCTATCCTATACAAATTCTATACACTGGATAACTCTTATCCAGTGGATAACTTTATCCAGGCTTCGTACAACTGGCCCAAGGAATACAGCACCAGTCGAAAGTTGCGTTTTGGTTGGTCAATACAGTACAGTACCGCTATTGTTTGGTTAGGTTTAGGGCAATTGTTTGGAAAGACTCTATTGTTTTTTCAAGCCAATCCTAAACGATGTTTCGATTTGATGCTACATTGCTCTAATACATGGGTGCACGGAGATATGAAATTTATCTTCATATTCCTGTATTCCATTTCTGTCTATCTCGCCAAGTTGCTGTCTATCTCATATTTTCATGCATGTATTATTATCATACCGCTTTAACCAGAATTCCTTTGGTCGTGCAATGTATGTACAATTGATTCCTAGAAATGTTGATGTAGTTATCTAGATATTGACATAAATACCTGATAGACGGTGTTGTGTTCTGGCTTGATCACACAATTATCATCACTTCTGAGGTAACTGACAGAAATGAACACTATGTAAATACATCTATATATTTACGATATCTACCAATACTTACATTTATTCATCCATTCATTCATCAATTTATTCATCCATTCATTCATCCATTCATCCACCCATTTATTCATCCATTCATTCATTCATTCATCTATTCATTCCTCAACTCATCCATCCATTCATTCACCCATCCACTCACCCACTATATTCATCCATTCATTTGCTTACCTGATAAATCCATGATAAGACAGGAAATGCTTGCTTCGTTTGTAATCGTCAGGATCACTACCAGCGCATCTTCTCTTGTACATCGTGTGGAACTTATCATGGAAACGGATCAAGTGCGCACACATTTCAACACTCAAATATTCCTGAAAAAAAAAACCCGATTAAATTTTGATTCAATGAGAATTAAAAAAAGCCAAACTTTGGTAATTATCCAGATTTTAGTTCTTTGTTGCCTCTCTAGGAAGGGAGGGAGGTGAGGGAGAGAGGGTGGTAAGGAAGAAGGGAGGGAGGTAATGGAGGGAAGGAGGCAAAGGAGGGAGTCAAGGGAAGGGAAGGGAAGGGAAGGGAAGGGAAGGGAAGGGAAGGGAAGGGAAGGGAAGGGAGAAAGGAAGGATAGAAGGACCATTCTCTAATGATTACATCTGTACCTTTTGTTCTTTCATAAGAAACTGTCGAAACTCTTCTGGTGTCATGCCAAGGTGAGGAAAGGAACGGGCATATCGAGCGTACACACCAAACAACTACACCAAACACACAAAAACAAAACAACACCATTACTGAACAATACTAGAAGTCATGATAGGTAATATAATGAAATTTGTATTTGTTCAAATTTGTTCATATTATTATGATTGTATTATTTTCTTTTCCAGTTACCAGTAGATACCAAGTCACCGAAAAAATCTGTACATGCTGTTCTCGAGCATGCCAATTGAATACCGGATTTGGCAAACGTAGAATGCATTGGTAGAGACAGTCATTGGTACACACGTAGAGTCAAGGAAGCCATACAGATTAGGCTAAGTACATCAATAGGGACAGCGGAAACGAAATCCCTGTAGCGCGGATGCCCACAATTCGCAGGCACTCGACCAAGCCAATCAGAACACGCAACGATCCTCCAAGGAATACGATGACAGGAATATAAGATCTAGCTTCATTCCAGTCTACTCATTGCCTGATGAAGACTAGCAGTAGTAGTTTTAACGTCGCGGTCCAAACCTTCGACATTCGTGAGGCAAATGAATAACATACGATAAATCTTTATAATTTTATTGATTTTAAAATCGTGGCAAGTTTACATCTGCACCTACCCTTGCTTGCTCATTCAAACTGTCAAACAGCAACATAAAAGAACTCCAAACCAGTCTCTCCTGGGCTTGACTCACACCACACTGTGTCTCCAGAACACTCTAAAAAAAACACATTAATTAACAATTATTTGCTGAAGGCTTAGTGAATATCGGTCAATAATAACCGAGACGGAGTCAAGTTTATTATTCACCGATATTCACTGAGCCTGAGGTGGATAATTGTTTTAGTAAAAATACACAAGTAATTATTTGAAAAAGCGCCCGAAACGCTGTAGGTGAATATCGAGAATTATAATTCAACAACAAATTTTCCTCCGCTCTCATTGGCCGAGGGGCCATCACGTGACGTGATAGTGCCCGCCGCGGAGGGATACTATCAGCGCATAGTGCCCGCCGAGCTTTTCGTCCGCTTCGGAAAATTTTGTTGTTGAATAATAAAAACAATAGAGCAGTTAAAATCTCGGGCATAATGCTGTGATAGTTGCCCTTGGAAACTGGATGTTCCTCAAAACTTCATAGGCGCTGTTTGTTTTTCTGAACATCCAGTTTCCGCGGGCAACTATCAAAGCATAATGCCCTCGATTCAACTACTCTATTGTTTAAATAGTGTGAATCTCGAGACCAATGACCGCGCGCGATTTTCTATAATCACTTGTGTATTATACTAATATAGGCAATAGAAAGTATATGCAATGCCAAGGACTATGTACGATAATGCAGCAATGCAAATATAGGGTATACAGAATAACAGCCACTTAAACGATATATATAATAAATGAAATGTAGGGAGAGTGAAAGAACAACAGAGAAATAAAAACTAAGAGAAAGTGGGAAAAAGGAGAGAAGAAGAAAGAAAAGGAGACGAGAAAAATGAAATATGTAGAGAAGTAAAGATAGGAAAAATGAACAAGAAAAATGATAGATTTGCAGTTATAAGACCCATTATACTCACTCGAATGTGATTCTTCAAGAGTTTTCGATTTCCCTCAGGCCAGCAGTGATTAGCAAACGTCAGTACATGGTCAGCGGTTATACTTTTGCTTTGTTTAGACACTAGTATAGACCAGTGTCGCTTTAACCATCTAAGTTTTGTATGTCAAGGAATTTCTACATATACATTGACAAACAGTGCATGCATACTTTGACTTAAAAACTCTTAGTATTTTCAACTGCAAAATGCATGCATCAGGAGGGGGCATGAGGGTTTGCGGTGATGCAGTTTCGCGTTATTTTTGCGGGTTTTTTTTTCATTTATATCTGCGGTTTTGCGGTTTTACAAATCTTGCGGGTGCTAGTTTTAGAAAATTTAGGTGCGATTGTGCGGTTTTTGTCGATTATTTTGTGCGGTTTTCAACACACCCTTATGCCCCCTCCATCAGAGGTAGATTCGGACCAAACGTTGACCGGCTTTTGAACTCGACAAAGTCCAAGAAAGTTTGCAAAGAACCCAGTCTTTAGATTTAGTTCTGCAAAATTAATCTGTCGACAGTAAAAGCTGATTGTTTTCTGTAAGCTGTTGCAAATCTGTACATTTACTGTTCAGTATTTATATATAATTACATGTATCTGTTCAAGTCTTGCATTGAATCTATTGATTGGTGGTCATTGAGCTTGGAAAGGTATATTAATAGAGTGTACATATATCTAATGTGTTTGCACTCAGGTTGGATACAATACGACAGGGTCAATGCCTCTGTATTTTAGTCTGTTTAACCTGGAATCTTCGCAGTAAATAATTTCACTTAACTGCAAGAAAAAGACATTACAAATATTGTCACGTAAATGACGATGATAATTTTGATAACACAAATGATGATGATGATGATGAAGGTGATGATGATGGTGGCTATGATGATGATGGTGATGATGATGATGATGATGGTGATGATGATGATGATGGTGATGATGATGATGATGATGGTGATGATGATGATGATGATGGTGATGATGGTGATGATGATGATGATGATGATGATGATGATGATGATGATGATGATGATGATGATGATGATGGTGATGAAGGTGATGATGATGGTGGTGGCTATGATGGTGATGATGATGATGGTGATGAAGGTGATGATGATGGTGGTGCCTATGATGATGATGATGGTGATGATGATGGTGCCTATGATGATGATGATGATGATGATGATTGTGAAGACAAAGAATATGAATAATAATATTGATGATGATGGTAGTCGTGATGATGATGATGAAGACAAATGATGCTGATGGTGGCTATGATGATGATGATGATTGTGAAGAAAAAGAATATGAATAATAATACTGATGATGATGGTAGTCGTGATGATAATGTTGATGATGATCTGGCAATGATGATGATGATAATGATGAAGAAGACAAAGATGATGATGATGATTGTAATGATGATGATGATTGATGATTAGCTATTGATGATGATGGTGGTGGTGGTGGTGATAAAGATGATGATGATGATTGATGATGAAAATGATGATGTTGGTGGTGATAATGATGATGATGATGATGATGATTGCAATGGTACAGGTGACGTACCGCATTTTTCCACTTGTTAAAGGCTTTCAATGAATCACAAATCAAATCTAATGACAAAAGCTGGCCCCATTCTCCTGTAAATACGATGACAAGGCTGTTAATGATTTGCAAATGATTTGCAAAAAGAACAAAATAACATTCTTGAAGCAATATCATACCCTGTTCTTTTTCAAATATCAAAGAAAAAGATTGACTTTCAACCTCAGTGTAAGGAAATTTGTTGAAATTCTTGGTTTGCTGACCACACCTCACTTCAACAACTTTATCCAGCGCCACTGAAAGAAACAATAACAATCATTATTAGTATATAAATAACAGTGGTTTACAGGGATTTCTGACACTAGGAAATATCATATTTGAACACATGTGAAAATACGAAAATTTTACATGTGAAAAATATCATTTTTATCAGTTTTGCATAAAAATAATTTTTGTTTATATAAAAACAGAATAATACATGGATGCTTGGAGATATGAAATTTATCTGCCCATGTATCATTTATGTGCCCAGGCATGTATCATTCTCTGTTTAACGTTATGTAACAGAGCATATATAGTGTATAATAGTTGAATGTTTTCTAAACAAATTGTTCAAACTTACATGTATTGTGGTAGGAAAAATTGTGCAGGTTTCCCCTTTTCTTCCACAGGATGTGCTGGACAAGAAAAACATTACAGTCACAATGGTACAAGTTTAACTCATTCCACTCGTGAGCCTATACATTATGCATGGCTCGCGAGTGACGCTTGCACTCGTTACTTGTACTCGCAAGCGGATGGTACTTTACTCGCGGGCGGTACTGTACATTCAGCCAGTCCTTTCACAATACATACCAAGTTATCGTTATCCAGCTTGACTACTTTTTCATGTGGAATGGCCTTCCCTGCTCTTGCATACTTGATCATTGCAAACTCATGATGAACTTCACTTGCAGCTAAAAAACATAATATGTCCTTGCATTCAGTCTAGGAAAGTATCCTTCCCAAAGATATGATGATATGATATGCCTCATTTATATAGCGCTATATCTCTTGAATAGCTCATAGCGCTTTACAATCTACTAATGTGTATATGGAGGACTTATCGGACTGCTGAAAACCAGCAGTTTACAATCATGAGTGTTGTTAGTGAATGCCTCCGAGGCCTGACTGTTGTACCGGGAGACAATCCCCTACTCTTTGCGAACATAGCTCAACAGGATCTTTAACGTCCACCTTATATAGGATTAGAGTGAAAGCAGACGGGACCTCCAGCTTTACGTCCTTATCCGAGAAGACATGGCACATAGAGAGTTAAGTGTCTTGCCCAAGGACACAACGCAACCGCCTGGGCCGGGAATCGAACCCAGACCTGTAGGCCCAGAATCCAAACCACTGACCACTAGACCATCATGCCTCTCGATATACAGTTATACTCAGTCTATACCAAGGTTGAGCATCTTGTTAAAATCTTGTAAGATCTGGTAAGGGTTTATCTTAAGGTGCCACACCCTTTTAAGGGGTACAGCACCCCTTGTTATTAGTAATAACTATTATATACATGTAATGATCTTACCAGAGAAGACTACTAGGTCTGTTGATGGTGATTGCTTGTCTGCTTGACCTTTTAATGATGGATATGACAACATCTACATATACATGGGAGAAATAGAAAACAATGTTTTGTCTTTTGGAAATTTGAACCTATTCATAGATCCACAATTTGCTTGAGTGAACATGAAACAATTGCGCAGTATTCCCACTGGAATAGAGAATGTCCGACAAACATCGTAGATTTGAGAAAGATCAATTTACCACATTTACTGTTTTTTCCTAACGTACTCTTAGAATACATAAATTCCAAGACAGACTTATAAAGTTTTCAGCAATTTATGTATATTCATGTTGTATATTGAGAAAAACGTATTTGGCTTGTCGGACGTAGCAACAGCAACTAAGATAGAACACAATGGATATTGGATCTATGAATTGATAAGCAAGTCTAAAAACAAATTTAAAAGTTACACCATACATTAGTACATCACATATCACAACAGATCACACCACTTCAGATCACACTGCACCACGCCATGCTATTAAAGTACACCACATAACACTAGATCACACAGGATTACACCACAACACATGAGATCACACCACACTGCACCAAAACACCTCACCATATCAGATCAGATCAGATCACATCATATATATGTCACATGTCATACTATATCACTTCACATCACATAACAACACACCACGCTACACTAAAAAAACATCAGTCACATATCCACATCACATCACCTTATGTCGTGCATTGCATCATATATTAAATCACACCCCATCACACCCACTTCACATGACACCATGTCACATTACATGACACCATATTACAACACATCACATGACACCCAAACATCACAAGACACCATGTCACATCACATGACACCATGTCACATCACATAATACCATATTACAACACATCACATGACAACCAAACATCACAACACCATGTCACATCACATGACACCATATTACAACACATCACATGACACCAGATCACATGATGAATCAATGATCTTACCAAGGTAGAAGGTATCTCAACAGTCTCTGTTTCTGCGGTGTGTATATCACTTTCTTGTGATACAGAACCGGTATCTTGAACAGAGTCAAGTCTCCAGTGCTGAATACCTAACCAACAATATCATGTGATTTAAAACGTTGAAGCCACATTCAGTGCCATTCATAATTACATGATAACAAACGTTCAAATGGCAGCATAAAAAGGCAGTTTATGCTGCCGTCAACCATATAATTGTGAAAGGTGCTGTAATATCTTTATTGACTGCAAAATACTCAAAAAAAAACTTGACTTTTGATTCGGTGTACATAATAATAGTAAGAAGAAACAAGTGTATAGCTAAGTTGCAGCTTTCAGAGCGAGAGGTCACAAGTTTCAATCCCCTGTGGCTTCACACTAGTGTAGCTTTGAGTAGCTTTAAATACCCGTAAAACGGAGCATTGATGGAGCGAGGGGGGAGAGCACACTGTCGGCTTCCTGGGAGCTTACAGCTTATTGCTTATAGCTGAAGGAACTACCGACGCTAAATAATAGTACTTTTCCTTTTTTAGCAAAAATAACAAAAAAACAGCCTCTAAGTGGATGGCCTTAAAAAGAGAGGCAGGCACCGTAAAACCTTATGAGGAGAGGTGTTATCATAAGACCTTAGGATGTCCAACCTCACAGCTGCAGATGCTGGTGACAGGGAGAAGTGGAGGTTGGGTTTACAAAACTACTTGTCTCACCAACTTTGGTTGAAGTCTGATGTTAAATGGAGATGATGATGATGATGATGATGATGTTGAACGCTGTAGAATGGTTGTTGCAATTGAACGATGTTGAACGTAGGGGGATAAATGGTTTCAATGACAATGTAGAAACTGGTAAAAATGGCTTCAACATTGCCATTCAACAAAATTGAACGGATGTTGAAGCAGTTTGCCCGGGGCTTATAATCATCCAACCTACCTTCTTCAATAGCATTCTTCCATTCCTGAGCCTCGTCTCTGGAAGGAGCTTGTAGTATGATGGGGTTAGTGAAAGGGCCATTGATTTGAAATGACCTGTTATTTGAAGTACAGATTGTTATGCTTTCTAGTGCAACTAGCGGTACACTGCCTTTCAACTTGTCCTGAAATTATTATAGAAATGAGAACAAAAAATGTAATGTAATGTAATGGGGTAATGAGTAATGCATATAAGTCTCAATTGTGTACAGATCGTTAAAAGGGTGCACTTTTCAGCCATGCTACTTAAAATCCTGAGCAACTAGTAGTAGCAATAGATCATACACTAAGGGGGGGGGGGAGTCACTTTCTTTTTGGAAGCTATATAGGGGAGCTTGGGGGGGGGAGGGGGGGGGTTGTTACTAATTTTATGAAGCTTTACTTACAAACTGGGCAAATATAGGGAGGTTATGATATTTTTACCAACCAGGAAGGGGGGTTGCATAATATTTGGAAAGACAACATAAGATTTTGCCGATACCCCTCACCCCCATAAACTAATAAATGAAAGCCCCCTAAAAACAACAAATAGAAACAAAATAGTAATTACCTAATAGTTGTTAGTTTGCCATTATCCCTCAACCAGAAACAGATACAAAGGAAACAACCCGGGGGGGACTCCCTTAGAAAATGGAGAGGGGAGCTCGACTGACCTTTTAGGGTCGAAAATAAGACCCTCGCGTACCTTTTATGGTCTCGAACTGGCACCATACATTTTAGGGTCAGTTTTCGAACTTAAGATTATACATATTGAATTTTTTTTAAATGTGGTTGTACCTTATCTGAGTGAATTTATGCGTACCTTTTAATGCCATTTTCAAAACCGTCTGTCGAGCACCCCCTAGCTCCGCAATTACCCCTATTTTATTTAAGACATTTAGGGGCCGGACATCTCTTAACACCTTAAGAGCCCTTTATTTGCTATTGGGACACCCCTTGACAAATTTTTGGATCCGCCCCCAATTATCTACTTAACAAAACAAAAATATTTCACAGTAACAATAATTATTATCTAATTCCATGGTTACACCTAATTGCAAGAACGTTGTCCTGACTTTTGTAACTCAATAGTAGAAAGGAATTAATGATATTAAAACACAAAAGAAGATCACTCAAGCGGAACTCTCTTTTTTTTGCTATGTACGTTTTGATAGGACAACATTCATGCAATAAGGTGTATGATGTTTACAGTACAACAAAAATACACATAATATATCCTTTATACATACACAATGTCGATTTTTGTAGTAGTCCAAAGAACTCTTTGTCAGAACGTAGTAACTGGACTTGTTCGAGGATGAACGCCACAGGTAGCCCATCTTTATTGCTAGTTTAAGATCTACAACCACTGACATAGCTACTGAAGGCCTTGTGCCACGACGGCCCATTCCAATGGAATAGCTATCTGAGAGAACATCAGCTGCCATTTTAAATTTTCACTTTCCAGCTCTCACTTTCAAGGTCCAAATCTGAATTTTTTCAAGTGTCTATCCGACGAAGAAATTATGCAATGTCCACTGTCCATTTGAAGAACATTTTGCCCATTTTAAAATATAGAGGAAACATTTGTAGTTTAAGTGTACTTCAGAATTTAAAATTAACTACATCGTTGAGAAATTAAAGCAAAAAGAAGCCCACAAAATGCTCCATCTGCCAAACACGTCTTCATCAGAATACCTTTACATGCTTTTGTTTACTTATGGTTGAGCGGTTACTTAGCTAATAAGGCTCGGTTACACAGCACCAGCGTCGCCGCCATGTTGTTTTAAAGTTTTCGTCTGAAAACAAGTTGGTTGAAAATTGAAAGTTTCTCGCGTTTCAGCGAGGAAAATTAGACGTTTGCACGATGGGTCGGCGTTCTACATATACCACTAAGAGCGGGAAGTTTATGAACCCTACAGATCAAGCGAGTGAGTAGTTTTATCGCATGTGCAAAATGATTGATCTTGTCAAATTGTCTTAAACCATTCATAATTCTTTTTGTTTGATTATTTAACCATGTAATATTCAATTACAGCTGTGAGATCAATTATGTATATATGGTTAGAAGCAACTTTAGAACATCCCGCCACTATAGAATTGAAGTAGACGCACTCTTTGAAAACGACGCAATAACACAAATTATAGAAGACATAGAATGATTCTATTATTATGTAAAAATAAGTATATACTAGCCTAAAGGAAATTTGTTTCCAAAGTATGAACTCCCTCGTTGAACATCTTACCAAGATCCTGGCAAGATCCAGGAATGATCTTACAATATTTTGACATGTAAGGGGGCTTTCATTCTCCCTGTATAGCTTTCGAAAATAAAATACCCCCGTACACTATGACCCTGGCCAGGCCTTGAACCAGGGAAACTAGACCATCCAGCGTAATAACCATTAGGACATCGCACTTCTCACTACTGAAATGACGCCAATATGTGAAAAAAGCCTAATGCTATTAGTCTTATACTTTTAGTTTTACTTTAGCGCACTTGCCATTAGACTATTGATCCTCTCTAATAAAATATCACCATCATGAAAATGGCCTATTGCTGTTATACTAAGGGACTGGTCATAAAGTATAGAGGGGGGGGAGGGGGTGGGCCGGAAAATTCAGAATTCCCAAGGAATGACTTTTATTGACCCACCCTTTTACTGTTTTCCATTTACATGGATATCGGTAGTTTTCTTTTGGGTGCTAGGATCTAAGTTCCTACCACTAGGATCTTCCTGTCTCACAGATATGAAGATCCTAGCACTAGGGTTATGTTTGACACAAGTAAACTAGATATCGATCTAAAGTTACCCTTAATTCTTGCAGTAGCCACTTTGATTGTGTTATAAATATTTTAAATGAGAATAAAATAGATATCGAAATAGTTAAAACTTAACTGTACTAACTCCTAAGGTATAACTTTAAAGGAAAAAAATATTTCTGTAAAATGAAGAAAATCCGGTATTCTCGGCTGACAAGCTGGAATAAGCACTATATAAAGAAAGCTAATAGCAGTTGACTTTTTAAAGTCTGTAACGAATCGAGATTACGCACACTGCTCAATAATATTGATCACAAATAGTCTCCTTCGCAGTTCCCTGCGCCATCTTGAAAGGTAGCCGGGCCTTTGCATCGAACAGGGACAAACGTTGAGGTTGCAATGATAAAGGCACAAGGTGTTAAAAGGTCTCTATCATTGGAAGCTCAACGTTCGTCTCTCTTCGATGCAAAGGCCCAGCTACCTTTCAAGATGGCGCAGGGAACTGTGAAGGGGGCTATTGTTTCCTCTTCTGCTCGAAGAGCTTATACTAAGATCGATCAATCTATGGTTTTGTATAACTAAGTGATGGTTGTCATGTTGGATGACAAGAAAAATAAGCTCATTCTATCTATGAAATAACTAATATTCTCTGAAGAATGGCCTTGTTGTTCTATTCTCCAACATGGCTGCCATCAAGTGGTTTTGCATAATCTTAAATAACGATTAATCGCTCTAAAACTATAAAATTACTTCAGAAGTTTGAAATAAGCTCATTGAATGTTATTAAGGAAAAACTTAGAAACCTCGATCGGTGATTTTTTTCCGACATTTAATGGACTTCTTCCATATTTCTTTCTACAAAATAACCAAAGATTTCCATGTGAGATGGTATGTAGAGTTTGGAGTCCCGGATGTAAATGTATATGCTATACATATAAATGTACATAATTATTTTCCAAACGTTGTTGTACTATATATGTTCCATAACCACGCCCATGATGAAACAACTGATTTGTTTTCTATTTTATACAAAGCACGTGATGTGAATAGTTAGTTACACTATAGTAGCACTGGCTCGTTCATGCAGGTGGTTTTTGCGGATATTTGAGGCGATAGACTACGTTATGGCCCAATTCAAATATTTTGGGAATAAGATTCTTTGTTCTATGTATTTCAATGTCACGTGGAAAATATTTGGAACAAAAGTTTGTATTCCCAGAGGTTTTGAATTGGGTCAAAACGTACATAGCAACGCGTTAGCCGATTTGGGCTATTCAAGACGAGATTTTTATAGTACCTTGTTTCCTTGAAACGTTTCGAACACCAAGTTTGTGATTTGTAGAACAATATAGATCATAGTGGGAAAATTATCTTACGGTAATTTTGTAGTTGTTTTGTTTGCCTTGTTGTTTTTGGTAGAATTGGATTTGTTGAATAACTGTCTTAGGAAAACAAAAGAAAATGCATTATATCAACGAAAATTCGCCTGAAATCGTTTTAAAATTTTCACCGCAAATTGCCGCAAAAATCACCTGTGAGAAGGACCTTGAAAGCCGATTGACGGCCATTATAAGTGTACAGAATTATAAAAGAATGAAATGATGAAAAATAAAAAAAGATCAAGTATTGCATATGTAACCTGATCATGAGTATCTAAACCTCCCTTCCCTCAGTGACCGCCCAGAAGTCATTACATTAATTTTAATTGTTTAATGCAGTCTGTAATACTCTACTAAGAGTGAAGACTTATCTGGCAAATAAATAAATACAAACACAAAGAAAAAACAACAACTAAATATACAAACGAGCATACAAACAAGTATATAACAAAACATGTAAAATAACGAACAAACATACACACAAACAAACATAATCAAGCATACCGTATATACTCGAATAAGCGCCGCGGCGTTTATTAATTTTTTCACGATCTCACTGTCCCCTTCTTGATCAGAACTACGAATATTGGCGAGATAACTTAATGGGCGAGCGGTGAAATATAATTACTTTGAACTGAAGAATAAAGCTTTTGATAAAAAAATTTTCCAATGCTGTTCTAGAGTAACATTATAGCGTTAAAATGCGGCGCACCTCTCAAAGTGTATCATGAAAGGCTAGGTTTAATCCCATGCAAGCAAAATAAGGAACTTTATTCTTATAATTATAATCTGTTTTAGTGTGTGGTTCAAGTCGACTGAATAGTTTAAAAGGTTGTTTATAAAAAAAGGTAGAAACAAAGACCTTGCAGGTACTACTATTACATGCAGAAAATCATCTCTACAAAACTGATGTGGTAAATTTGCGCAAGGTTTTTTTTACTAGTACAGCCATATTCAAGCTTGCTTTTATCAGGGTCTGAATTATTAATTCTTATGTTTAATAATTAACAAAAACATATGCGGTTAATAATACAGTACTTTTTGCCTCAAATTCACATGACAAATCTGTTTTTCGCCATCTGCAGACATATTACAGATACTACAATGACAACATATTACATTTTATTACTTGACATGCTGCAATTTTGAAGTGAAATGCCCTAAAAGACAAATTTATTAATTAAAAACAAAGAAATATCAGCTAACAGCTATCTTGTCGATATCAGTTATGAGCTAAAAAGACACGGAATTCTCAGTTAACAGTTAATTTTTTAGCCGTTTCTCAGTTAACAGTTAACCCCATTCAGACCCTGTTTTATAGTTTGTTCAAAACTGCATTACGACGGATAAGATCCCTTTTAGTGTTCCTCTCTATTAGACCCTATATTTTCGATTTCCTGCACTTTATAATCCCCTTTATATTGCTTTCTCGCTCTTTTTTTAATGTTTGGAAAATTGAAATTATGCATGATTTCAAACTCATTTTTAGCCTGGAGAAATATGTACAAATCTCGAAAACTATAAGGTAATAGAATGAAATTTGTAACACCGTAAAAAATGTTAACTTTACTGACGTTTTGAGCTTTAGCCCTTCGTCGGAGTAAAAGAAAAACCTTTTACAAAACGTCAGTAAAGTTAGGTCAACATTTAATACAGTGTTACAAATTTCATTTTATTACCTATCGTTTATATCAAACACCGACGCAGCCTATACTAGTTTACTCGCTAGTTTCCATTTCCAAGCTATAAAGTCATATTGAATTTTTAGAACGCATCTCGGCACGTGATTGTTTATCTAGAGCGTCAAATACTAAAAGTCAGTACGCCCTATTACTTTTGCAGTATCGTACGCAAAGAGAAATATAAATGAGTGCAATATAATGGATCTAAATGGCTTTGAGTTTAATGACTCCGTATTTTATTGGATTTGAATTAGCGCCCTTGTATAGGGTGAGTGCTCTTGTAATTTCTAGGACAACTACATTGGAAATCATAATGGATAACTTACTTTCGCAAACAGCCATACTATATAAATTCGAGAGAAATACACATTTTGTCTATTCAAAATGTTAATTGTCTTATTCAATACTCCTTCTACTTAAGCACTGGAGCTCAGTGTTAATTCAAACCACACCTATTTCTTTTAAATTTGTGCACACTATTTGTACATTTTTGTGGTAGTTTTGTCTATCATTGTCTATTACTGCGTTAGAAACACCCCAATAAAAAAGATGAATCAGCGTACTGGCATCAATTATAGCGATTAGCCTTGATGGACGAACCATACCTATTTCTAGTTTGCGCACACCGATGTTTTAGTAATGTTATTCTTAAAGTACGGCCTACTAACTTTATAGTACTGCACTTTCGTTTCGGTTAATAATGTATATTACATGTGATTTGCAAACTACGTACTTTACTGGATTTAATGCAAGCGCCCTAAAACCTATCAGCGCGCCTTATCTTCTTCTGAGTATTGCGTTTCTGTTATTTATAATGAACTAATAATTTGACGGAGATATTTTTATGTACACCGATTTATTGTCTATTATATGTTAAGTATAAATTAGCAGTTGATTAATACCAATAAAATATCAATAGAAATATATATATTATTCATATTTGATGATATTAACGTGTCGATTGCTTCTATCATCAGAATCTTCATCATTACCATTACAGTGCGAATCGAAAAACCGTGGGCACCTAGAAATATTCTAGAAATCGTTTATTGTTCGTTGAACAACTCAAAAACAACTCTAACTACAAATAAACCCTACCACCCGCTGTCTAAGATCTACGGCTAGGAACGATCTACTCGTGCCAAGTTCCAATACCAAAAGACTCTTAATATTTCTAAAGCTAGACTTAAGACATTCCTATTCAAAAATATTTAACATTTTATTATTTCTATTCGGTTTTTCATTTTAACTTTAAATAAAAGGTTTATCATACTACACATCAGTCAAAATTATTGCGGTGATATAGTTGTTTCTGAGTTTTCTAAAATATTTCTGGGTGCCCACGGTTTTTCGATTCTTACTGTAATCATTATGATCATTCATCACCATCATCATCATCACCATCACATGTATCATTCAACAACATCATCATCGCCATTCCCACCATCATCATCACCACCATCATTATCACCATCATATGTATCATCATTCATCACCATCATCCTCACCATGCCCACCATCATCATCACCATCATAAGTATCATCATCATCACCATCATAAGTATCATCATCACTATCATCTTCCCCATCATCATCATCATCATCATATTGATCACCATCATCATCACCATCATCATCATCAACATCATATTGATCATCATCACCATCATAAGTATCATCATTATCATTATTATCATCACCAACCAAAAAGACAAAAACAAATTATTGTGATCGAAAAGCCAAACATTTAACAGCCTCTCTTTCCCCCAGGCCATGCATGGTGCATTATTATCTCAGTAGCAGGATTTAATAAACCACATCGGATCTATTTGAATGTAGCATTTCTAAGAGACAACGGAACAACTCTTGAGCGCATCAAGGGTTATTTATGTAACAAGGATAAGAAACCTTTCGGTATAAGAATAGTTTGTAAAAACAAGTGTCTTGTTTTTTAATATTTTTCTTACTGAAGATCTAGGTTTGGAATGCTTACAAAAAGAAATTTGCGTGAAATGTTAAATCATATTCATGAGGCGAATAAAGAGAATGATAATTAAATGTTCATAATTATAGTAATGATGATGATAGTCATGGTGATTATGATGATGATGAGGTAGTCATATGGTAATGACGATGATGATGATAGTGATGACGACGATAATAGTAATGATGATGATTGTCATGGTGATTATGATAATGGCGAATCTTGTAAATAAAATAAAGTGAGAGACGTGGTGGCCTAGCGGTCAGCGTGTCGGACTCCGGGCCTAATGGTCTGGGTTCGATTCCTGGCCCGGGCG
>JAUPMH010104412.1:1598-17525 GCA_032270665.1 Metridium farcimen
TATTAACGGGGGGGGGGGGGGGGGACTACTGACGTTGTTGCCAACATGGTCATACCGTTCCATTAAATTTTTAATTTTAATACACCTTTCTTTTTCAGTCATACACCAATTGTTCGTGCCTCTCGTCCAGTAGCCTGGTAACTAGTGGGTATTGTGCGCCTGACTGTGGACCCAAGCCTTATTTTTACATCACTGTTTATTTCATAACAGTTTTATTCACCTTCCTCAGTGCAACACCAGCAACAATAGTCACGCTGAGGTATATACATCATTGAAGTGTAGCTTGTAATTTCCTTCAAAGTTTTCCATTTACATCTACGTTTCTTCCGTCTGTTTGTTTTGTCTCACTATTTTTCGTCACACTTTCCTTGTTTTTCTCTTTTTTTCTGTCCTTCCTCTTCCTTTAAATTTAGTTATCTTCCTTTTGTTTTCTTTCTTTCTTTCTTCTCTATTCATCTCCTTTCCTTTTTTTTTCCTCAGTTTTCCTTCAGTTGCCGGTCGGTTCTTTACTGTCATCTTTCTCTCCGTCTCAACTTTTCTTCATTTGTCGTTTGCTCTCCTTCTTTTTCTCTCCCCCCTCCCCTCTCCCCTTACATATATGCTCAAGTAAAACCACTGTGTAAAATGAGTTGTGTGTTACACTAATACATCTAATTGTTCTTCATTCAGATGCGTTCCCAATGATCAACGAGCATATGCTATAGGTAGTCAGTCAAGTCTATTAAGGGTTCTAGGAGCTATTCCTGGGCCAATCGTAGTGGGAGCTTTGATAGATATGACGTGTACACTTTGGAAGGAGAGGTGAGTGTGATACCACAGGTAGCCCAAGCAAGAGAGAGCGTCTGCAGAAGGGAGAGCGTCTGCAGGCTCTTCCTTCATCCTTCTCCCCTCCACCCCTCCCCTCTCTCCCCAATCCCCCTCTTCTTCCCCAATCCCCAAGAGCCGCCACGCAGGCTACTGTGGAAGGGACCACAAGCTAGATTGAACCAATAGGAGGCTACGGGGAAATGAGCTACACTAATTACTTGTTTGTTTGTTTCCAGTTGCGATGGCACCACTAACTGTCTACAGTACAACAACAGAAACCTAGCAATGGTTGTCTTGGTAACGGGTTTAATAACAAAAGTCATAACAACAACATGCTATGGTATTGCTCACGTGTTTAGCCCTAAAGAACATAAAGACCATAGAAATGGGGTCAAGAACGAACAAAATACAATACAATATAATCCGGCGAAAGAGAAAGATATTGACAATAATGTGACTCATAAGGTGAACACTGTCAGTCGTAAACCTGTTTATGAGCATATCGATAGAGAAACCAAACTATGATAGCTGGTTGTATTAGCGATTATTGAAGAAGATCAGTGTATGTATATATAGTGCTGGGGATGTTCTAGATGGTCCCAACGACGGTAAGATCTTCAGTCATCACGGCAAGACCCGACAAAGATCATCTCTAAGGCTTCACAAGAATCGTCCAGATGGATCTTCCAGGATCTGGAAGAAGAAGAAGATGTCCCGTTGTGTCGTGGGAAGTCGTTCAAACCTCTTTGCTTCTTTATTTCTCTTCTAGGCCACTTCGTCTGCCTCACAAGTTTTTCATCCACATACTTTCTATATTCTCTTTTCTTCTACAAGTGCCTTTCTCGGCCTTTTCTTATAGCTATATTATACTTCTGTCTGGCGTAGCTCAAGTAACTTCGTCGATTGCACGACCGATAGGAACTGTGGGTACGCATACAATATGTGGATTTTTCTGGATTGCTAAGCACAGTTTCATAAATAGACCTCTTTACCTTCCTTGTTTGTTTTCCCATTTCAGATCACGTGTTGCTACCCTTGGGAATTGTTTCTTTCACATGTAAATGATATAACACGTTCATCATAAAAGAACAATTCTCAAGGGAATGACACTTGGCCTGGTCTGAAATGGGCAATTTGCATACGGAAGTAAAGAGGTCTATTTTAAGCTCTTCTTTACTAAATGGGGCTGGAAGTGTGTAGTTGAAATTTGTTTTCTGACACAAAAGAGACTTAGTATACGATCGATATCAAAGACTCATAACTATAGTTCCTTTTGGTCGTGCAATCACCATTCACCCCTTACTTCATCAAGCGTTTTTGAGATAGGTGTATGCGAATACACTATAGCTGCAATTGGATAATTTATATCTATCTTATTATAATAACTTGCTGTCATTCAACAATCATACTTTACTACTGGTGTGCAATAATGCACTACGAACTACAAGTGACTTATCAAAACTATTTGTCGCTTCTTACAACCTTTTATAAATAACTGTACTCATAGGATTTCTCTTGAAATATACATCCGTTTGTATTATATAAAAATAGTAATAAATTCATCGACAAATGATATGATTCCTTTTTTATCTTTACAACAATTTTTAAGAAAAAACAAAAAAGTTCCTAAGAGACTACCATAATATAACATATACACCTATTTCAATAATCATAGTCGCAGGCGAAGGTAGTCTACACTCTGAAGCCTGCAAAGAATGTCGGTAACATGAACATAAATTGTTGGTTTATTACTCGTTTTTTCAATAAATATTTGTTTCATCATCTACTACTGCAACAGCTAGTTGCTGGTCATATAACACAAACACGCACAAGCAAAAATATGCTATGAATAAATGGAGAAGAGAAGAAAATACCGACATCCTTTGCAGGCTTCAGAGTGTGGACTGTGGCATTGATTGCGACAACAATTTTTGAAATAGGTGTATAAGGGCGGGGATGTTCGTCGGAAGTTTCAAAATTTAACCCTTACATGTAGCCCAATAACTTGCGCTTGGCCATGTGGGGGTTTAACAAAGCATTTTTGCCATAAAAGAAACCAGTTATCACATGTTTTTTGTCCTTCTTTGGTCAGTACTAAACGAATAATGGATAGTAAAGTTAATGGTAGTAATCCACGAATGTAAGGCGTACTCTATAGGTGCGACGCATGCCGGACAGGCGTTCCCTGCGCAAGAGGATCAGCTATTGTCGAAAGACTTGTACCCTTGCATTGTTATGGTCCGTCACAAAGGCAGTTCCATCATGAGATATAGCAATATCTTGTGGTCGATCTACCTGTCCAAGCTGCGCTCCATACGACCCAAATAAGGAAACCCTCCCGTCAACAGAAAACACCTGAATACGGTGGTTCCCAGTGTCACAGACAAACAAACGGTCGTTAGATTCAACAGCTAGCCCACGAGGATCCTTGAACCGGCCCTCACCATGGCCCTTGTCTCCGATCTTATACAGAAACGTTCCTTGAGTGTCGAAGACTTGAACTGAATGGTTATCAAACGTCACGAAAAACTTGTCTTTGTGGAAAGCAATGAAGTAGGGCGCGACTCGTTTGCCAGATGGATGGATGTCAGGACTTTTGAACTCGCCTTGAAACGAACCTTTCAATGAGAACTTCTTAATACTTCGCGCTATTGAATCGCAGACGAAAGTTGAGCCATCGGGACCACAGCAGATTCCCAATGGTCGTTGGAGGTGCCTGGACCCGAACGTACGCCTACACTGTCCTGAAGGATCAAAGATCTTGACCACGTGACTCTCAGAGTCTGTAACCAAGATATTATCGTCATGATCAAACGCCGTCCCCACAGGGTTAGATAAGTACACGTTGGAGTTATCATCCTCGCCCAGTGTTCTAAGGACTTTACCTTCAACACCTAGCACATGCACTATCGCATTCTTTGAGTCTGCAACTGCAAATACGTCACAGTTTGTGTTCAGTGATATCCCACATGGCCGACCAAAATAGCCTTTGTCTAAACCAAACACCGTTACAGCAGACATGATTGGGGTGTCCGATCTATCTGAGCCTGCGGTCGATCGCGTGCTGTCACTTCGCAAAACCTCTCGGTGGAACTCACTGCTTGATTTGACATACATCTGAAACGGACTCCCCCGTATTGCTTCACCCATTACAGTCACATGGATCACTAAAACATCTGATTTCAGGGGGGTGAAAGAGACTTTATAATTTCCATCTTTCATGTTCTCAATGCGAGGCTGGATGGTATTTTCATTTTCTGATTCAACATTAACTGAAAGCCGATCTTCCTCGGAGTACGATATATTGCCTTCGGAATCTTTCGTGACGACTTCGAAAAGCACTCGCTCTCCGGTCACTGTTACTGAGTGGTGGAGATTTTCGTTGGTTGTTTCCGAGCATGTGGGATCAGTATAACTGATATTGATTTGACCCAGGTCTGTATTCTCTAATACTTGCAAAACACTGTCATTGTGGGCATAGTCGAAACTAATCGATTTATGCTTGATCTCCTTAACAGGAACAACTGTCAATTCAGATATCCTTTGTAACATTTGCTTATGTAGATTGAGCAACTCGATATCTATACCTCGTTCGACTATCTCTCCCACGACGTCTTTAGTCTTTACCATTTCAAATAACAAGTCTTCATAACCTCTTTTGTTGGATAATATATCCTGTCGGAGATCTAATTGAATCCGTTCAAGTTGGCTGATCATGTCTTTCTCGTGAGTTCGAAGAACACGAACAAGTGAATTGACTTTATCACGCACATTTTTTCTGACTGAGACTATTTTCTCCACAGCGCGGTTGTAGGCTAACTCGATGTTTTCTACGAATAACTGACAGGAGGAAATCTTTTCGTACAGCTTCTCGATAAATTCGCCGATTTGTTGATCAGTTTGTAGTCTTGCATCATGGATTCTGTGAACCATATGATTCTTGTGATCTGTTGTCTGACACTTCTCACAAATACACTCACCACAGCTTTGACAATAAAGCTCGAGCGGTTCTGTTTGGTGAGTCTTACGAGAACAATTTCTCATCCCTTGTACCAGTTCCCTCATATCTTGTGAACGAATATCTTCCAGTTCCATAATCCTATGAGAACGCATCGCTTTCATTTGCTCGTGTACCTCAATACATTCTGAACAAACAAGACACTTGCAGTCAAAGCAGAACGACGAAGCCAATGAATGTCTATCGCAACTACTGCACGTGAGTTCCAAGTCGTCCTCTCCACAATCCAGTACCTTTTGTAAAGAGCTAATAAAGTAAGGCGATGGTAAAGCTTGTAACGCTACATTGTCCGTTATATCAACTCCATGTTTACACAAAGGACATTGAAGCTGTTCAAATAATTTCGTATTTCTCAGCAGCTCTTTTAGACAAGCGAAGCAAAAACTATGAAAACACGGTAATGTTTTGGGATTTCTATATATCCCTTCACAAAAAGCGCAAGTAAGTTTTTTCTTTAAGCTTTTAGTGAGCATTGAATTGGCCATGTTTTTTTTTTCACACGTAACAGACGAACTGTCACTAATTTAGCCAGAATACAACCAAAACACACTCCTACGTAATTTTCTGTTGAATGACCTTTTTGTTCAACTGGTAGCCAACCGTTTATCGGCTTTGTAATCTCCTAGCACGTTCTCGATCCAATTAAAGCTTTTGTTTTGTTCTATTTTCTATGATAATGCATATACTGTATAATAGGAAGGGAATATAAATATTTATGGGATAATTTGTAAGGGATTAGAAGTGACTGTTTAGCAATGCAAATATGGCACGTAAAGATCATGAAGGTTTGACAACCAATCATAGGGTTGAATACAATCTCTTGCTAAAATATCAAAAGGTCAATATTTTAAATAGGATAATAAATTCCCAGTTGAAAAGAAGTCAATTCGGGAGGAAAAAGTCTTAAACTAACAAAAAAAAGAAAAAAAAAGACAATCCCCTCCCCCATTTTCGTTAAAAATGTACGTACTTTCAATTGATTTATGTACAAAAATTTACTAACCAAAAACTTTTGAAGGCTATAAAATACTATAAATATGATATAAAAACGAAGATCGAAATAAAATGACAATGTACGGGTTTCCTGTGGTAAGCCCTTATAGTGTCAACACAAAAGCTGCACCAATCACATTTTGTGATATCAGATAACTGACAGCTACATGCAGTTGGCGGGAAAACTGAGGCGACGCACGCGTTGCAAATTCAAACATGGCTGCTGAGTCAACTGGAAGTCGTGAAGCAAATCGTAAGTTTGCATTTCCTTTTCAAAACAGAATTGAAATGCAGGAGGCAGGTAAATTAGTTTCTTTAGAATATCTGGAAGTCTAACTGACTTGTTATACTTCAAATCACTTCAACAACAAAATATATGTAGAAATTATGCTGATTTTGCTGTTTCGTTCAATATTTTGATACGTTTTCATGTTTGAATTTAGCAGTTCACTTTTCTGAGCCAAGGAAGTTAGTTTCAGGTACAATTTATTATCTATTGTTGTATTTTCTTACAGGACGCCCCGAGGAAGTTCCAATGCAAGAGATTGTTATTAAAAACATTCAAAACTTTACTCGCGAAGATTTTGACCAAGCGAAAAAAGACCTCGACAACCACAAAGATGGCGATGCAAATTTGAAGGGTTTCAAATACACATACTGTCCTGAGCAAAAGACCAAAAGCAAGGAAACTCACTCACAGGAAACTAAAAAAGTACGGAAGTATTTTAAGTAATTTAAGAATACCTATTTATCATTTTTTTTTTTTTGTATTTCTTTCAAATAATTTCAATTCACAGAGTACCAATAGAGCATCGAGCTATTTTACTTTTTAGTTGTTGTTGTTCAGTAAAGTTTTTTCACTTCCGTAATTCAGCAGTATAATTACAATAAACTAACATTTTTTCAAATAATTGTTCTTATCTACAGGTTGAGAAAACTCCAACACCAAGTAAAAAAGACGAGGAGAAAGAAGCACTTCGCACACCAGCGTTTCTGGCGCCAGTACCTGGAACCGATACTGGTGCTTACAGTCCATCTATAGAGGAGAAAGGTGCTGCTCATCCTATTGAAAAAAAAAGTGATCTTATGAGGCGACCACCGAGACATGTAAGGCTTGCTTTAAAACAGTATTTTCGAGAAATGAACAGGGTTTTTTGTCGCTTTTACTTTTTGAGCCCGTCCCGTCAGAATTACTACAAGTTGTCTTATCTCAATCATATATATTTATTCATTCTTGTTTTTTTCTTTTCGAATTAGTTTTCTTCTGGATATTTTAAATTTGAAATGGTGGGAATTCGAATAAAAACAAGTTGATTAAAAAATGTATAGTGTAAAACTTGCTGTTTAGTGTTTCTTTCTTTCTTTCTTTGAATTTTAAAACAGTAAATGAAATAATATGCAGGCACAAATAAGGGAATTAGATAATAATATCAAGACATTGAAAATAATATTTACTTATTACAGTGCGACTACTTGAACCAATACCAACCAAATAAATGTTTCACAAATCAACCAATCACGTTCAAGTATATAAACAATAGAATAGGAATTCAGTAAATTTCACTGTTGAAATATGTCAAATTGTCAATAAAAAAAAAACAGAATTATTTATATTTCTTGTATAGTGATTGAATAATTTGTGAACTGAAGGTGTTTGGGTGGCCATAATTTGAGTAGTCGCACTGTAAACTTATTTCTCTTTTATGTGTTGATTTAGCTCAAGCCAATCCCAGGTGTAAGACTGAAAAAATTACCAGTAAGAGAAGAAGATGTTGCAGACGAGAACGCTAGCTTTCTGATAAGTCGTTACACATAGTGTGTCATTTGGGTAATGTTGTACAAACTTATAATAACTTTTGGAGTTTTTATTTATGTAAAAAAAAAACACAATATTATTACATGTTGTGGTATATATACTTGACATTTACAAAAATTGACAAAAGACAGTGTACATTATTCTGTATATTTTTTTGAATAAAAAATAGTTAGCAAGGTTTCATTAGTATCTTGAATTTTTTTACCATAATTTACACATTTTAAAATGAAATGTGTTGCTTTGAACATGAAGAATTTTTAAACAATGGAAAATGGATTGTTATTTTTGCTGTATTTGGTTTCTTCAGACACAGCATTGCTTATCTGATCATTGTCTTTAAAACTGTAGCAACTTTTACATGCAGTCACTCCTCCCAAAAAGACCACAATGTACACCCTTTCCAAACTTTGTCACTCTTGAAAGTAAAAAAAAAAAAAAACTAGTGTCGCAGAGGATCATGGACCATTAAAAAAACTGAATGTTTTTCTGACCTTTAGTGTACTTATCAAAACTGTTATTTCTAATTAACACAATGATACATAAGTCAGTGATCATAAAACCCTGCATTCTTATAACTTTGTTGTACATAGGCTACCCTAGCCTGATTTTCAATAGCGTAGGACACAGGCCTGTTTAAAAATCAGGCTAAGGCTACCCATGATCCACTGTGTCATTTATGTTAATATGTAACAAAATATTTTGGGAAGAGTGTATTGGTGTACAGCAAGAGTTCACTGGGTACATTACAGTTACACACATGCTGTCACTCAATCACAAATAAAGTGATTAATTTGTCATCAGTCCATCCACATCCATTGACATCAACTGCATATCATCTAATTCCTCAAACGCTTCATCATTTTCTGTTTTCATATCAGATTGTTGGGACTCTTTTTTAACATTGGCTCTAGGTGTTTGCTTGACTCTGTTTTGTGAGTTAGGGGTTGCACCAGCAAGTATTTTACGGCTCTCTTCATAGTACTGATTGGGATGGTTAAATCCTGGCTGATTTTCAACAACATGTCCAATTTCAAAGTATTTTGTACAAGCCAGTTGGTAGTGACTCTCTTTTACAAGGTTCATGATCTGAAAAACAGATTAGGCTAGCCTATGACAAAACTATACTCATACACATATAGAGGATATTACATGGGCGTGCAGAGATACAAATTTTATTTTCGAGTGTTGAAATGATCTTTCATGAGTGAGCGCATGTGAAGATAGCAATTTTTAGAAACGGAGAAATATAGGTATTTCATTGACAATTATATAATAATAGGAGGTATTTGCTCAGAAAAAAACTCATGTGTCAGCTACAATATTCTAGTGTTGATTTGTAGGTTGGAATCATTATATAATCAAGTAAGAGTCATCAACCTTTTTTAGATTATTTAATCCGACGTTTCGGGCTATCTTCAGGGATGGGCGCCTAGCCCCGAAAAGCCGGATGAAATAATCTAAAAAAGGTTGATGACTCTTACTTGATTATACAATATTCTGGTTTTGAGATCGTCATAATACTGCCCTAGCCTCGACAGCATGTCATACATTATTTTGTATAATTTGTGTACATCCTGTGGCAACAAACAAGCAATGCAGCCATAGACAAACTACAGAAATACCACAGGTTTTATATCTCAACACTTTGACTAATTGACCTATAATCAAGGCTAAGGCTGCATATGATGATGAAAAACATTGTGACACCACTTATACTATCCTACCAATTAAAGAATGTCATTCTTATAAAATATCTAAAAATACATCTCCTGTTTATCAATTCCTTTCTATTAATTTTTAATCTATATTTTCTCCTTTCTCATGAGATGCAAAGTTTGAAAAGCTCTTACAAATATTACACTCAAACAACAGAACAGAATTATTTTTCACAGCTTTACTATAGATGATATTTTGTCTGGATTTGGACATATGTGTATTGGTGTTACTAACCTCATCTATACCTTCTTTACCAACTTGATGACTGGACAGTCTTTGTCGTAACAGGTCAGGATCTGTATGTCTGTATGGACAACCTGGAAAAACATGTTACACCTTATAACATATTGATTTATATGTAGAAATGTACCATATAGCTTATGCACTTACCATGGCAATCCCCTGGTCCTGGCTGATTGGACATAATTATCTTCAAACAACTATATGGAGTATAGTCTGCACGCTTGCCTTCTTTGCCGTAATTGTGGCGAATATTATAGGCATACTGTTTGTCAAACTGTTAAGATGGATAATAATAACCAATCATAATGATGAAAATGTTGGTGATAATGATGATGATGACAATGATCACCATGATGTTAATGGTGATATGCATACCTTGTCAAGTTCCATCATTTTGCCAAATTCTGATCTCCAAAATATAAGGGATTCTTCCAAAGTAATACCAATACCCTACAGGAAAAAAATCATTACTTTTCACCAATTATAATAGACTGTACAAAATTACTTGATTCTGATTGGATGAGAGGAGTACAATTAAATCATTAATTATACTCTGCAGAGTACCAAGTAGTTTGTCAGTATGTTATAAACAAAACAATGTACGATCTTGTACAATTTGTAATTAATAGATACTCGTGGTGTTTTGAAAGTTATCAAATTGGACTTGCCTAAAAGGCTTGCCCATTTTGAAAACCTTCAAATCACTTGTACACTGTACCTATTATTTACAAATTGTACTCAAGAATGTGAGATTTCCTATACTAATAAAACAACCTATAAATACACCATGTTACCTTGAGAAAAAGTCCATATTGCATACGACCACCATGCTTCAAGTGATGTGCTTCTCTCAAAGATTGATGCAGGTTACGCATGCACAGTGGATATGATTTATGTGACACCTGGAATTTGAATAAGATATTAAAAACATTTATTTGAAATAAAATATTATTGCATATTGATATAATTTCAGACACACTGCATTTCTCTCAATAAATACATTTTAGACATTAAAATAATAAAATGCAAAATTTTATGATAACTACCACATCAATTTGGTCCAGTGTGATCTTGCCTCCTGCAATAGACTTCTTTGTGCCATAGTCTTGACCAACATATTGACGACTAGCAATATAAACACATTGTTTAAATATTAAAAAACAATATCACAGGTAGTTTTGCAGACAAAATATTACCTTCATTGATCAATATACAATACTTCAGTTTCACATTATCTAGCACAATGCTGTACTTTTTGACAGCAATGCTGTCAGTGCTAGATAACATGAAACTGAAGTATTTCATAAGATTGATCTTTTACCTTAGATTATTCAGTCTTGGCAGTAATCGTTCATCTTCTTCAAGGTAGGGAAGTGCTCTTGCAGTGAGCTTTATCAAAACACAAAACAATAATATTACATTGTTGCAATAATGGTTTAAATTACTTATGGATCACATTTGAATATGATGTATACATGTAAATGGCTTACCGCTAATGCATGAGATAAATTTGTACGGAAAACATTGGATATGATGGATGATAGATCTCCACGAGGAACATAGGCATAGCCCTTAAAATAACAAATATTGCATCAGTTACAATTTAACACAACATTTATTCATTATAATGATTAAAACTCAACTCAACAATATAAATTCATGAGAAATTTAAAAATGTCAAATAATTACTGTGATGAGTGTTGTAAATCTTGATGCAATTACACTAGTGACTTCGTGATAATTACTTTTATCTTGAAAATGTTAGTAAAATATAAAGGAGCTAACCTAGACATTTTAAAACTTGTTTACAACATTTATGTCTGTGTTGTATCGGCTATACAATCAGGTGAGGTTGTGATTGATTGACGTATATATGTGATACATCACAGTTGCTCATACTGAAAACATTACTTAGATTTACAAACTCTTTTTGTCACTTTTTTTCTATTATGTTATTATGTACTTACCCCTTCCAAATAAACCTTTCTTGATCTTACCAAATCCAGGGCTTCAATAAAAGGAACCTGAAATAATTTAACTATGACTTAAATATTGTGATTTTATTGGAGATTTTTTATTAGTTTTTTTTTTCATAGTCCTTTTAACAATGTACTAATGATATAAAATAGATTTTGTGAATAGATTTTTTCATGACTATGAAAAGGTCAGCGCATGAAATGCGATCAAGGCATAATATGGCAAGTCAAATTCCTAGAAAAATCACAGCAAACACACAGCACTGAACTTTTCACAGTCATACTCAAGTATGTTTTAATTATACCTTGTAATACTCATCTGCTTGAACAGATTGTTTACTGAGATTGTAGCCTGAATCCCGTAACTTGTCAGACTTTTCAGTTTTTTCCTTTTCACTGATCTATTTATGTAAAAATAACATTTTAGTGATAAGAAAAAAATTACAACTGAAGTAAAAAAGCTTTTGATATTGAAAAACTCAGGTACTTTAGCGATAGACTTTAGAATAAGATGGACCAACTACCAAACAGACAAGTCCATAGAGGAGATAGGAACAGCAATAAATATTGAGGAAGCCACAATTATTCTATGAACATTATCATCCCTGAAGACCTCTGCACCTTTTTGAGGGTAGAAATGACAGGAAGCTGCCAAGAGGGAGATCAGGGAAATGTTGTAGGGATGACATAAGGGTGTGCACAGGGAGGCAGCTGGCAGAGTGTACAGCCATGGCCTCAGCACTGAGGATGGAAATAGGTAGGCAGGCAAGAAAGGTGAGCTAGACACTGCATAAAAATATTTTTTTAAATTCTTAAAATTTTACGATGAGTTGCATAATCAGCTTAGCTGATGTTGTCATGTGAGAACTTTCAAATGCACTCTACTTAATACCGAGTGGAGTAATTATTACACTGGGAATATTCATTTCAAAAATAACTGTACCATATCTATTTAATAGTGCATTTTACTTACATCGGTGTATGACAGTTTGTTATGCTCCAAGAAAGTATCAATTTGTTTTCTTTCTTCCTGAGAAAATCTTATCCTGAACAAAATAATGATAACAATAACAATTGAAAACTAACATAATTATGATCCATGTAAAATTAATTGGCCTGCACCCTGGACAAGGCCAGCCATCATAATGATAATATGTGCACATACCTGAAAAGTTCAACTTCTTGTGTCAAAAACCATCTTCGTAGTTCTTCCCTACATTAAAAACAAAAACCATATTGATATATATTAATTTGTATGTTGCTTCATAGCTCAGTTGGTAAAGCATTAAATCTTGTTGAAGTCCCAGACTGTTTTTCAGGCTTTTCCAACACAAATTCTTAAATTTCTCAGTTTACCACGGGGATAATAGTAATAATAATATGATGTTGGTTTTACAGCTCTGCTGATGTGGTCGTGTATATGTGGTCGTGTATTTTATCCAGTCATTTATCTGCTATTCATATTCATCATGGAAATATAGATTTAGGATATTTCAATGTCATCAATAATACATCAAAGTTATGTACTTACGATCGGCAATAAGCAAGTCGAAGTATAAAATGTGATATGTGATCTTTTCTCCTCTCATCATATTCATCATTAGGGTCAAAGGTTTCTTTAAGCTAAAACATTCACATAAAAACATGAGGCACTACATGCAAGACCCATTCCAAATGTCAAATAATACTTTTAGCTGGATGCCATATTTCAAAAAAGAAAAAAATGAATATTAATAATGAAACTAATTTGTAATTGAACTGTGATTTTGGTTGGCCATATACGAGAAAGTAGATTCTACAGTCACAGACAAAATTTGAAATGACCACATCATTTAAAGGTCTAAAGCTGCATCTGTGACAGTAACAACAATCACAAAGCTTCTTCTATCGATGTCACCATTTTGAGACTTTTCTGTAGCAACCAATCAGAATCTACTTTCTCACTAATGGAAAGTTTGATTGGCCAGTCCCGACAATATGTGTGCATATTGGAAACTGATAAGTTGCTGTGTTCAACACTCTATTTTTTGGTGAATATTTTGAGTGTAAAATATTGAGTCTGCAAAGCAGGCTCGATTTTGGTCAAAGTATACCAATTGTTTTAACTTACTTTTGATTTATAATTCATAGGCATGTAACTTATGAGTAAGTTATCGCTCTTTTCTTCATACAATTTGCTATCTTTTTTGTATCTTATGGAATTACTCTCAACTTCCCTGAGGACTAAAACACAATACATGTAGTAAATAAGAAATCCAACAACTGCTATATGGAGTCAATGTCAAACTAGGAATAATTCGCAGTTGCCTTTTTATATATATTTCTATAATATTTCAAAACCTTACATTATCTTAGTGATATACGACCTTGGAGAGGTTTATTTATCATTTTGTTTCACCAAAGTTTCAGACAAGGAGTATCAAAAAAAAAACCCAACAGAATAATATATTCCTCGCTCTGTAATTTTCGTCAGTGAGTCCCAACATCGGCCATCACTGATCAAAAATGTGTTCGCTTCAGACATACATTATTGCTATAGATAAGTATAAATATTACCTTTAAGCCTTTCTATGGCCATTTCTTCAAACTGTTCGAGAGATATATTATCAATTGGCGGTATTTTATACATTTGAAGACGACCAGCATACTGTCCCCATTCACGGCCATCTCGCAACTGCAATTTCCTTGCATTACGATTTTTACTTAACAACATATCTACACTGCTTATTCAATGAATACTCTTTTTTTCACAAGATGTATCGATAAATACTTGCAAAAAGCAAAAAGACCGATATATTTTGATATTTTTGGCGGAAACAAATGTTATAAGTTCACGATTGTCCAATTTCGCGCCAAATTTGATGTAGTTGACAAGTAGCCTGGCCTTACACAGGGAGCCCGGGTTGGTGTGATCCGTAAGCCTTATTGAATGCTGATCGATTCACAAGAGGACGCCAATTTATTCACTCAAACAAAATAAGAAACAGGAAATTGGATAGAAACAATAAAAAAGTTTTTAAACATTTATTTACACATTATTTTAATTAAACATTATTAGTTAAACATCATTATTTATCAATTATTATTAATTATGATTTTTTATTTAAGTTTATTTTTCAAACATAATAATTATTATTTTAAACAGTATTTTAAACAGTATTTAAACAATTATAGCGGCTCTTTGGGAGAAAGAAAAAAGCAAACTAAAAGAGACAAACTCACGTTCTAGACTTTGTTTTTGAACAATTCAATTTTTATTGATTTTCATCAGAACTAGTAACACTTCACTGAATTTCAAACAAGAGCAAGTCTAGCTCGGTGTCAATAATTTACGCTTGTTTCCGTCTATTAAATATGCCGATATACGCTCAGACGTGCAGGTGATTCACTATGAAAAAGTCCTGGCCAACTGGAGTAAAGAAACTTGAATTGGATATTACACTTTGAGATCACAGTTTTTATCCATATTCTCATTTTTCTCGTATTGTTCTTATGTTTCTGAAGATATTTTTTTCTTTGAATTCTCACTTCACTGAATCAAAACGTACCCAAAAGAATTCAAAACCGTTTTCCCTAGAAGCACATTGCCACAAGATGACCTGACGGAGGCCCCTATCCCGACAAACCATGCGGGTTTATAGCATGTATTTCCACTGCCAATCAAACCAATACGTAGCTTAAACCCATACCCATACCCAAGAGCAACGTTAAGGCCTTGTTTAGTGCAAACGGATGTGTTGTCAATCTGGATCCCTGTCATAAGCTTAGTCCATGAAGAATCGTTCAAACTAGTCGTTTGATAGAACGAATTAGTGGAGAACACGGATTGCAGTGAATTGTGGGATTGTTTAATGGGAAGCCATTTTGTTTCACCCTTGTATTTCATTCCAATGCATATCTTGTTGAAGGACATAGACGAGTATATAGGTGACTTCATTTCTTTGCGATCGAGGTTTGCAAGGTTCTTGGGATAGTTCAGGGTTGAATTGCTGGACCAGTGGAGTGATGCGTAGGTAAACGTGGGCTAGAGATAGATTAATTATTCATTAGATTATGATTATGATGATAATCACGAGTTAATGCCTGTCTAAACTAGGATACATGTAGAAAACTACATTGTCGCGCGCTACGTGTACTATCCTCAATGTTTCTCAGTTTAGCTACCTCGAAAACATTGTAGCATGCGACAAATTTTGTAGCCGGGACCAAAAAATTTTTCTGGGAGACAGCAGAAAACATTTCCTGTGTTCGCTACATGTTAGTGTGAATGCGATGTATCCCTACCCTGGGTACCAGGGGTTATTTTCTCCTTGCTTTAGCGTTTCTTTTAGCGTTTGTAAATTTGACGGTTTGTTGAT
>JAUPMH010105523.1:0-11406 GCA_032270665.1 Metridium farcimen
TTCATTCATTCATTCATTGATTCATTCATGCACCTCTTCCTTTCATTCATTCATTCATTGATTCATTCATGTGACCACATGTATCCACATACTTTCATACATGTTTTTTTGCAACTAAACAATCCTTTATTTGTTTAAACGAGACAGTTTCTGATAGAACCATGACAGTTAACATACAAAGTATTAGTGTACAAAGAAGAATGTCAATACATTAAAAGTGATCATACTTTTGTTTTTCTATCAGGTTATATTGCTGGCAAGAATGAGGACGACATGTGCAGTAAGATATGTCATCTATTAACTAACATTTAATTGAGGAAAAAAAATATGAATTTAGAAATGATTTTTTTAGGTGTCACACAACCTCCTGTCACACTTCAAGGATTTGGAAGGACAACTAGCTTAAGTGACATTAAAATTGGTGTTGATTGGACCTTCTTTGAGGTGAAAAACATTGTTAATATACTGCCATTGTATCAATATCGTCATGGTCTTCATTACTATCATATTTCTACTTTTTTCATGTAGCATACAGATGTTGAGGTCTTTGAGCAGTGTAAGCAAGGTACGTCCCTATATCAACTAGACGGGAACTATCTTGTAGTTAATGAATAGGTTGGAAGTAATACTTTCTGTTTGTCTGCTTTATTTTCAGCAATAAACTTTCTTAAAAGGCTTGGCTGTAAGATAGTACCACTACAGATTCCTGAGCTAGAGGTGAATATCAACACCTAAAACTTGACATCTTTAACCATCAAACAACACTGCACTGACTTTTGGTTGTCATCAGCAAAACAACTATAAGCATACATCACTGCATACCAAGTATGTTTCTTGAGTATTGACATATTAATAACAAGTCTTGCCGTCTGCAGGAAATACGAGCAGCACATGCCATCACCATTATTTCCGAAATGTCTGCTGGGATGATTGGTTCATTTGACAAGCACTATGGAGAACTGGTTAGGGTTTTTATGAGTTTCACTTGCCAGGCATTTCCTGGAAACACTGACATTACTAATGATTAACAACTTACAGAATCCAGATACTACCTTAGCTCTTGGTGTGGCTAAACAATTCACTGCAATAGACTACATCCAGGTAAAGTAAATACTACTCAATGTAGATCTTTGTGCGGTGGACTACACGCCCTCTCAGACAGATACTTACATGTATTCTTTGCTGCAGGCACAGAAACAAAGGACACGAGCGATGATTTTCTTGGAAGAAATATTTGAATGTGTTGATTGTATTGTCACGCCAGGTATAGTTTGCGACTCTATTGTCACGCCAGGTAACGTTAGCGACTCTATTGTCACGCCAGGTTTAGTTACTGTATTGTCACGCCAGGTATCGTTAGTGACTGTAGTGCCACGCCAGTTAGTCATTGTATTGTCACTCCAGGTAACGTCAGTGTCAATGACTGTAGTGTCACGCCAGGTAACGTTAGTCACTGTATTGTCACGCCAGGTAACGTCAGTGACTGTATTTTCATGCCAGGTAACATCAGTGACTGTAATGTCACGCCAGGTAACGTCAGTGACTGTATTTTCACGCCAGGTAACGTCAGTGACTGTATTGTCACGCCAGGTAACGTTAGTGACTGTATTGTCACGCCAGGTCAAAAGTCAATAGAGTTGTGTGCGCATTACATCGAAAGTGTGCATGTTTACCGCTGTAAAGTGAAGTTTAGCCACTGTTGTTAATGTCTTGTGTTCACAGGTCTAGGAACAAAGGTCCCTATCATTCGTGATGATGCTGTCAAGTATGGAGAGGCTAACCTCGGTCTGATGGGGAAAATGATGAGGTATAATACACACAGTTAGTAAGCATTATCAACATACTGATTTGTCGATTTGTCGATTTGTTACGTGTTTTGTTTTCGACTACTGTTTGAACTACAACACAAACACGTACAACCAAAGTAACTAGACAAGAAATACCGACATTCTCTGCCGACAGCAGAATGTGGACTAGTGTAGCTTTGATTGCGACACCAAATGTTTGGGTGTCGTATAAACATTTCTATTCTGCGTCATTTCTATTCTGCTTTTCCACTTGGTGTTCAAATTTACCTAAGAGATTAACCCTCACCCTAACCCTGGGACCCCCACAGTTGCCCTATACTACATTGTCTGGCTGCATATCCAGCGTGGTTGGTCCTTGTGGTGTAGTGGTTAACACATCGGACTAGAAAACGGAAACCGTGGGGTTCAATTCCCGCCAAAGGCATATGATATTTTTCTCATATATCTGTATCATATAAAAATATCATATGCTTGTTCGTGCTATTTCAACTTGTTTAGAAGGTAATACAACAATCACTGTTTCTAGGTGTATTTCTAAATATATTATATGCTTTGTTCGTGTTATTTTAACTTGTTTAGAAGGTAATACAATGATCACTGTTTCTAGGTTTATGGCGTTAGGTAACCTAACGGGTATTCCAGGCATGACACTTCCTGTTGGTTACGATGACAATGGCCTTCCCATAAGCCTTCAGGTCATGAGTGGGTGGTGGCAGGAACATGTGATGTTGAGAGTTGCTAAGGCAACGGAAGAGCTTATAGAACACCGTCGTCCTAAGGTGTACTATGACATTTTAGAAAAGGCTTAAAGTAGAGACGAGAGGAAGGACTTGTTATCGTATTTAATAGGTCGATGACTTAACCACAATCTTTCGCTGAAGGCGAGGTTGTTATTCACTAATATATATTATATAATAATAATAATAATTTAATTCTTAAAAACGCATAATTACACGGTCTCAATACTTGTTATCGGGCCTGAGGAGTAAAAAATGAATTTTACATATAAATAATTATTTTTATTTATACAATGTACGCTTTAAGGCTAGACGATTTTTATGGAAAACCGGAGAAAAACCTTGGTGGCAAAGGAGAGAACAACACATCTTGAACAAACTGTGAGTTGGAACCCGACCCAGTAGACTCACAGTGGGGGAAAGACGCCGTATTAACAGCCTCCCATACAAGCTGCTGTACAATAGTTTTAATATTCTAAATAACCAGACACTATTTATTTCTTAAGGAAACGTTGAATGTGATTATCGGCAAAACGTTCTTGTTTTTATCACCTATAGGTATTTATAGATTATGTTTAATAATGTGCTCGGTTGAAGTTCCCTTATTTAACAGTAGTGACGTCACCAGGTATTTAAGCATGGTATATAACCTGTGTAAACATACGTGCTCGTAAACAGGTGATTTGTTCCAAGGTAAACAGGTTTTGACCTGTTTTTTAAACAGGTTCGGTATGTTTTTCTCGGATGTATTTTTAAGATTTTTGTATGTTTGAAATTAAAATAGGAAGTGTTGTGCGGACCAACGCATAGTTAGTTCATACACAGTATCCAGCTAATCATTTTATTGGACACATGTTACTATAGTAACAGCATGTTGGTTTAAGTCGATAAATATTTTGATGAACGGCTTTGATAATGACCGTTACCGCTGACGAGAGGACTGAAGACAAGTCCTGCCATATAAGGTAGTTATCTCCCATATAAGGCATTAAATTACAATATAAATATATTTATTTTACATTTGTACATCTTGTCTCTCTATTACCAGTAACTAACAATCTTATATACCTAATCGGCTAACGCGTTGCTATGGTCGTTGCTATGTACGTTAACACACAGTTTCAAACCTCTGGGAAGAAAAACTTTTGTTCCAAAACCTTTCCACGTGACATCGAAATACATAAGACAAAGAATCGTATTCCCAGAGGATTTGAATTGGGTGGAAACGTACATAGCAAGGCGTTAGCCGATTTGGTCTATTAAAGAACCATTTGTACCATGGTTTAAATAGTTCATCTGATGTGCAAGCTCGCTAGTGCTTTGTCGTGCGTCACTATAGAAACACTTATCCAGGACTTTATATCGTGATGCCATGGAGACGAAAACAAGTTTACTACTTATAGTGGTAACCATGGAAACACGAATGCCAGGTTGCTACTTATCGTTGTAACCATGGAAACACGAAGACCTGTGTGCCGATCCTTGCATATCAAATGTCAGTATATATTATAAGATAATGAAATAAATAAAACGATAAATCAGATTTACATAGGTATCAAGTCTAAAAGTGTCTATTATATTAAGTGTTCTACCTTTGGATAAATTAATCTACTTGATTATTACTCGTATAGCAATGATTTCTTGTTGTATTTCAAACCTTTCCTGAGCCTGCGAGCGTGTTGGTCACGGCCTTGTCACGTGACCTAAGGTTATATGACGGTAT
Source organism: Metridium farcimen (assembly GCA_032270665.1). NCBI lineage: Eukaryota > Metazoa > Cnidaria > Anthozoa > Actiniaria > Metridiidae > Metridium > Metridium farcimen. Next base: position 4,269 of record JAUPMH010105523.1, read on the forward strand.
TAACCATTATGTACATGCGCTGTATGGCAACGCAAACCAAATTTGGATTAATACGTCCACATACGATATGTCCAAATATGGTTTATATGTCCAAATATGGTTGGTATGACCAAATATAGTTTATATGTCCAAATATGGTTTATATGTCCAAATATGGTTTATATGTCCAAATATAGTTTGATATGTTCCAAGGTGGTTTGATATATCCAAATGTGATCTATGGCCAAATATAGTTAGTATGACCATATATGGTTATTATATCTATATATATTTCTTCTGATATATACTATATCTCCCTAGATATGGTGAGTGTCCAAATATAGTCCAGGTATTGGTCCGTATTCCCCGAGGCAGCAAAGGAAGACATTGTAAGCGAGATAAATTAGTTCAATATAGTACCCGTGGTTGTCATGGATACCAGCAATTAGTATAGGAACCATAATGATGTATTTGACCATTCATGTCCCTCGTTTACTCTTTGCACTTCTACAAATGTTGATGTCACAATACTGCCATTCCTGTTTTCTTAGTGTAGTAAAACACCATGGACGAGACCGCCGTCCTCGTGGATTACGGCAATAGTTGTGATTGCCTAAGCCAAATTTCCTTACTGCTCTGAGTCGATTTTGCATCTCATTGTGTCTGTGTGGCCATTGTTCATTCCACGGCTGACACATGACACCCTTAGCAGTGTAGTTTAGTTTTCCTCGATAGTCTCGACCATCACCAGTAGAACTATTGAAACATGTCACTGTACAAAGAAAACATCAAATAGTAAGTCTATTAAACTAGCGAGTAAACTAGTGAGTGTATTAAAAGTGATGAAAACTAGCAGGTAAACTCGTGTAGGCTGTGTCGGTGTGTGATATAAACGATAGGTTATAGTAAGTCTATTTTCACTTTCATTCTAACATGAGCTGGTTTGCTTGTGCCAGCCAGTGCGGAGGTAGTGGTAGTGGATGTAATACTAGTGAGGTGTTGTTGAGCTATAGATGCTGTACGTACGAGTAACAAGTGTTAAGTACTACCAAAAAGGAGAGAGCCCTGGGAACAAGTGTCCTACCTGATTCTGGTGAGGGGATTACGTTACAGTTGTACATAGCATGTACTTGAGCAATGTCAATCCATGATAAACCACGCCTTTGTCCAATGGTTGCTCCTATCCGTCTAAATAGTCTCTTCACTCTGATAGTAGGTCTGTTATTTTTACTGTAAAATCGTGGACCATAGTGCATGATAGAGTTGAAGTCGTAGGCATATCCCATTGAATTCATCCATTTCTTTGGCATTTTATCTATTGATCAAGAAGTATCTATATATCAATTGATGAAACAAACTAACATATTGGACAGTAAACATAGTTTAGTCGCCAAGACTTACCAAATTGTGTCAAGGCAGTCTGTTGGATGTTTTTTTTCATGATGTTAATGTACAGATCCCGATCACGTCGGCTTTGTTCATGCCAAAAGCCTACTGCATGTCCTATTTCATGGATAACTGTCCCCACAAAATCACATCCAGCTCCTATAGAGATCTTTTGTTCACCACCAGCTCTACCTACGTATGACCAGCATCTATAACAAACAACAATAATTGAAGCACGCTTGGTTATTCGTTCTCCGCCTTTATCAAACAATACAACAATTAACACTGATTTAAAAATCGATCAATGTTTGCATAAAAACCCACAAAGATAACACTTTTACTACATCAGAATAACACATTAAATAGCTATTGTCATGTGCTGCAGTGTTCTCTAATGAAATAAGCTACACAAAGCTGCCTTTTGTATATTACGAAAATAACAATAGGGAACTACAAAAAAAACTATTACGTCCAGAAAATCTCGGTTGATATGTCACGTGGTATACGCCAGTAATATTTCATGTCGGTAATATCATATCAAACTAAACTAGAATATTTGCTGGTAAAGACTTTTTGTGTTGTTTTTCTGTTTATCACTTTGTATGAGTTGTTTTTGAGTGGATGCCATAAATAGCTCAACAGGTACAACAAGTGCTTGTTTTCGTCAGATTTTGCGTTAAGGAATTGTTTGGTTAAACCACGTGTTGTTACATCTTTCATGTTTTCGTCTTTACTGACCTGTTGGGACTATTTTTATCAAACGAGAAAGTTATACATGTCTTGGTTCTTTTTTATTTTCCGTATTTCAAGCAGTTACTTCATTAGTGGTTGTTTTGCTAATTTGTTGTTTTGGTTGTCTATTTTTGTGGCTTCGTTAATTGCCAACCCATACATTCAAGTGTATTTGCATAATTTTCTTACTCTATGCCGTAAAACTGATCTATATATGTGAGAATCATGTAAAAATATATTGAGATGTTTGTTGTTTACTCAGAAATCAGGTCTTCTTAGCGATCATCAATGAGTAGTTCCGGTAATAAAGAGTTCTTTAGCTGGTTCTGCATGGTTGATTATATTAATACTCTATATGTCAGCGGGTTTCCGGTATATCACGCCTTCCCATCACAACAGCTAATGACTTTGCAAATTAGCCCAAGAAATATTGGCAGATAAGACTAAGTGTGAGGTCTTTTACAATCTCTACAAATCAGATTGACTTGACTAGATAACACGGCTAATAATGGTCGAAATGGTTGAAAGTTCCTAAAGAGACTTGCATATAGTGTATGTATGTATGTATGTGTGTGTAATATCTAGTATCATATACTTACCCTAGTTCATGAACAAACTTGATGTAATCACTATCGTTAAGTCTTTTTTGGCGAAAATGAAGACATGTCTTACGTTTCCAATGTTTTATTGCTTTCTTGATCTTTTTTTGTGTTTTAGGTGCTGCAATGAATGAAATCAGTTTGACTCCGCCCATGACACCAAGCAATCTCTTGTAATAGTTTCATATTGAAATTAATTTACTTAAATGCATGCAATTCGATTTCAAAAGTCACCCCGCCAATTTTCAAAGATGAGTGTGAAAATTGGAACATAATGTCCTTTGAAAATTGGACAAAAAACCGTTCAAAATCAAAGAGTGTCGACAATAGAGTTTTATTAGCAAGTGTGTGAGCGTCTAACTTGAGAAACAAACCGCAAATTATGTGACATTGTTATAACGGCGTTCCTAACTAGACTAGAACACCGACAAGATCGATTGCAAGAACCTCGTTAACCACAAGATTCTTTAGTCAACACTATCAAGCTCCATCAGTCACAGTATTTAAAATCCCAATTTCATATTGAGCCATTTGGCCTTAAGGTCGTAGTAATGTTTGACATAGATTACAACTCGCCATATTGTTTTATAAAACTCAATAAAGACTTGCACAACGGTTTGACGTATGGATATAATTTTGTTTACCAGAATTAGTTTGTAATGGATGGGCTACCTTACCTATATCATCACTAATAACATAAGGTATAACACCTCCTGGCCAACGAAACTTTGCCAGCCGCTTAACTGCTCTTCTTTGACGAGAAGGACTTTGGTGTAAAACATTTCTTGTTCTGTGATCTAGAATAATATCACCTTGAAAGAATGGATTCGCGGCAGCGGACAATTTACCTACAAAGAGACATCACAAAGCATTAAAAGGCTAACCATTATCTACTAAAAAGCAACAATGATAATACCTTTGAGAATTACAAGCTTCTCGTTGATTTCCCATGGTTCTTTGGGTCTTGAAAGATGTCTTGTTTTTGGTAAAGAAAGAACTGATCTTGGCAGCCTTGTTTTCTTTTTACTGTCTTTATTAGTATTATCAAGAACAACAGGCACTGCGGATACGTAGACTATCAAAATCAAAGTAAGCCCAAGAGTTAATTTGTGAATTAACATGTTGTAGGTTATTGGTGTCTACTCGGTGCACATAATGTTGTACTGTGGGCGGGTAGATCTTGTTAAATACGTTTATATCGTGTCACTCATATGTTTTTCACACAAACAATTTCAATTGACAGGCCAATTAGGTTAACACGGTGCTCTGCGTGATGTACTACCATACAGTGTCTTGTATCGTAGATATGACTTGTTCTATACTCGTGTTCCCAGCTAACTTGATTTCTTGCATCATGATCGACAGGGATTACTACAAGCCGATAAGCAATAGTCCATTATCATCTATGATTAATCTGACTTTCACGTGGTTCTTGCTGTTTTAGATCTCTTCCAGTGAGTTAGGATTGTGCTTTGATAGATCTTGTTCTAGTCACGAACGTGCTTGGAATTCACTGGTACTCATCAAAGAGGCAACTTTTGTTAATGTAATGTTCACCTGGTCTTCATCAAGATTACATCAAATACTTGAACAGGGATTTGTCTTGGTAGTCTTGTAATGATATGGTTTGATGGCAAGAGCTCAGCCTGCCTAGAACAAAAGCAATAATTTTACTATCACCACCGTGTTTATACAATGAGATGACAGCTGACGCCGTGTTAAAACACGAAAGCAAATTGGTATTGTTATCAGCAATTAAACCACTTCCACTCAACGCGTACCGTAAAAAAGTTCTCCCCTAAACGAGCCTACAAGTACTATCTAGTGGTTTACACGATCGGCGATACTATCGTGCATACAGATTGTTTTTCAATGTTTTTGACATGTAGCAGCACTCACACGACGAAATAAGACGATTTAGCCCACTAAAGTCGCCCTACAGTGTGTTGTATAGGAAAAGCTAAGCTCCCTGCTGATGGCAGTCTCATGTTGGGTTCATTTAGCCATGTAATATAGATAAGGCTAATCGACGTTTACACTATTCACCTAAAGACAAACACCCTGGTTGTTTTGTATGAAGTTTGCAGTGATTAGCATATTGCTCGTGTTTAGTGGACATTATAAGCAAACAAATCAAGCCATGTCTAACTAACTCAACATCGCGCAGTTTTACCTTGTTATCTAGTCAAGTGAATCACTTCAACGTACATGCTTCTAGAAGAACTACTTTTATTCAATTAAGCATTTTGTGAACATTGACTTGCGTTGCGAGTTTAACCTAACTAGTCTAGTTTTTCTGTTTGCTGTATTTTTGGCTATTTTCTTGTATCAAAAAATGAACGTAATGTTAATTGGAGCACGTTAAATGCTTGTAAAGCCCGTTTGATCTCAATATGAGACCAGTGAAAGGCGGTAGGGACACTTGTTCTTTCCACAACAGTAAAAGTAACACGTATTGTTTAATATTGTCATCAAAAATATCAATGCAATATGTTCCACATGAAACTAGGATGTTATTACCGACATGTTTTTAGTTTTCATCTTTAAAGCAATAACATGTAGCAAATTGTTCTGGTTAATTGACCAGTTTATTTGTCAACAACTGGATCCTAGGAAGTCAAAAAAGAAAGTCGATGATATTGTATTGATATTGTGAGAGATATCGTACCTGATTAACCTCACGGTGGGTAGTACACTAATCCTATAGCAATGCAAAACAGCATGAACAACAAGCACATACTAATCATATACTAGATGACGTCACACTACAGATAACATACTTCCGTTTACTTCATTTTTATGCATGTCACTGGACGTTGAATAAAACTATACCTTACAAGGAGATATTGTATTAGCTACCAGAGAGCAAGAAATACCAACTGTGCGTAAATATCATGTATCAGATACATCTGTTGTATAGGTAAAAACGTTATCATCGATATTATATATTGACAAGTGTAAAGTAAGTTTTGTTAGTATTCGTTCGTTAGTATTCTATCAGTGCTGCCAGTATAGCATACACTAGTTTCTTGCTTGAAAAGCCCGCTCGGTGACGCCCGCGCTACTACCTAGGGCGTTTCCGCCGGATACAAAGTGTGCGATTTCTTACGTTTCGACCGCGGAAATTCGTGGTTTTGTTTCCTTTTTACACGCGACAATAGTTAAGAATAATCCAGCCTTCTTAATATAGAAACAGTACAATGCAATAAGCACAAAGGATCACATTTATAAATCACGTTTTTCGCATTTTTATAATGTTTTTACTGTTCCTAGATTTTGTTCAATCTTATCAGAACATTTACAGCAAATAAAACTACGGCAAAGATAAAAAATAACGCTTCCGTTTGATCCAAAGTTGATAAAACTCATTGTAATGACTGCAATATCAAGTGCTATTCAGGTCTAGTTTTCTATATGATAGTTGTGTCTGGTTTACATAAACCATACGTAGTCTAGAAGAGGCTGTTGTCATATCGCGTGCCATTGTAAGAGGGTTGGTGGTGTAAGGCGGAAATACGGCGATCAGGGTTAAGGAGATACAACATATAAACTAACCTACCTTGCATGCACTACTGTCATACTATATGCATATACCATGGGCTGGGTTAGGCAGTGACTCCTTGCATACAAACAAGAAAGAGAATAGTAAAAAAGTGAACTCTGTTGACGGATAATTAACAGTGAAACCCGAGAAAGGATGACAATAAATGTACATTAAATAAGCGAAAATAGTGTTAACAAAGTGAGGGTTAATTGGTTTGCCGAGACAGTGTGTCTTTGGTATTTTCTTGTACAATATCTAAATGATTTACACCAGATAAACTTTGTGACCTTCACATTCATGGAAAAAGCAAGTTTCCGTCAATAATGCATACTTCTAATAGTTGTATACAATTTGTAGTTACCTTTTACCAACTCACTATTCTGATTCTATACGTTTTCTTCACGACACTTAGGACGAAAACTAAATTCAAGATAAGATTTATAATAAGCTTTGATACAACCAAGAAAAGGTCAATCGCAATATTTTTACTGCGGCCAGTATCTTGTTCTGCTTTATTGGATTCTGAATTGCGAAACCGGATGCGTAAACGTATTAGATTCTCGGATAGAAAACGCGCACATTTTTTGGTTTAGTGATGACAAAAAAGAGAACAATAATCTTGTCGAGGACATGTAGGGATGGATGGATTAGTGATCTTGTCAATTAGGATCATGACCACCAACTTCGCGAACCCTTACTCAACAATAAAACCAACGTAATTTTGCACACTGAGTAAGAACAACCTCCTTTTGTTAAATCTCAACGCGGTCTTTTCACGACACAATAGAACATGGATTTATCCTAATTACTTGTGGTTAAGTAGTTTTACGTATTATAGAATAAGAAGGCTGCGTCACAAGCTACATTTACGCAATTAGTGGTAAAACGTTACGTAGTT
>JAUPMH010106634.1:0-17499 GCA_032270665.1 Metridium farcimen
CTCGTTATTCGCATTTTTCCTCGTCCCCGGAGGGACTCGGAAAAATACATTCACAACTCGTAAAATATCCGCCCGTAAATCACAAATAAGATATAAATATATCTTTATTCAGTAGTTTACCAGTTATTTATTATAATATCTTGGGTGGCCTATGTTAGGGAATCTTGAATTCTGTTTTATTCTTACCACGGATCATTAGGTTCTGACCAGTGATGAATGTTATGCATTAGAAATTTGATTAAATTAAAAAAATAAGTAAAAAATTACGATAATTAATAGATTAACTAGTGTGGTAGATTAACAATGATGTTTCCAAGAAAACAATTGAAGTAAAAAAAACATACTTGTACTTATAAACAGCATAATATTGTTACTTTTCGTGGGCATTGGTCTGGCTGAATCAGGGTAACGATGCCCCTAGGTTCTTTTTTCGTTGTTCACATGTTCGTCACAGTCAGGAGACAGGAGAGACAGGAGAGACACAGTCACTTCCTCGAATTATTCATCAACAATAAACGTTTTGTCCTTATTAAAATCCCACAGCTTCAAACATTGACTATCAAAAGGACACCGCACATCGACCTTAGGATATACGGTTGGCGTCTAATCCAGACCATCAATGGTCGTAACAACCACTAAACAACAGGATTAGAAAATGGTTTTCAAGGTCATTAGAAGGACACTCTATCCGTGAAAAAACAACTTAGGCTCCTCGTTGATGTGAGGTATTACTATCACATACAAGTAAAGTAAAAACACTATATTCAGTCATGAAATAACATCAAATTGATACTATGTAAAAGCTTTCCATTCAGTCATGAAATAACATCGAATTGATACTATCTAAGGGCTTTCCATTAGTCACTATATCCCCTTGATAATTTCCAGACTGTTTTGGTTGATTTACAGAGACTAAATTACCACAATTGAGATTTTATCTTGTACTTCCTGGCTGGTAATATAGAAAACAGGAATCACATTAATAATAGATGAGCTATGAATGAAAAACTATGAATGAAAAACTATGAATGAAAAACTATGAATGGAAAACTATGAATGAAAACTATGAATGAAAAACTATGAATGAAAAACTATGAATGAAAAACTATGAATGGAAAACTATAAATGAAAACTATGAATGAAAAACTATGAATGAAAAAATATGAATGAAAAAATATGAATGAAAAAATATGAATGAAAAACTATCAATGAAAAACTATCAATGAAAAACTATCAATGAAAAACTATCAACGAAAAACTATCAATGAAAAACTATCAATGAAAAACTCAATGAAAACATAGGTAAAATGTGAGATTTTTTACTTTACTTTATTTTTCATTCTATACAATTCAATTCAATTCTATTTTATTCTATTCTCTACTCCATTCTATCCCATTCTATTCTATTCTTTAAGCGTTTGTACTTAACTTTGAACAGATTATTTTTGCAGACAATCTGATTTCCTTGCGATAGAAGAAATATCCCTTTATTTGAAGGAAGGTCACCTACGTTAAGACTTTAGGAAGGTGCGGGCATGGGTGTGGTCTCCATTCATTAAAAACCACCGATAATAGATACCTATGGGTCAATCACGGCCTGCACAATCACAAATGAAGAAATTGTTGTTCGTTTAGTGTATTTGTTGGATCGTGTTTGTTAGCTTGTTTGTTCAGCTGTCTATTTGTTTGTCTTTTTGTTTGCTTGTTTTTCTAGTTGTCTGTTTTTTTGTTTGCTTGTTTGTTTGTCTGTTTGTTTGCTTGTTGTTTTTTTTTGTCTGTCTGTTTGTTTGTTTGTTTGGCTATTTTTTTTGTTTGTCTGTTTGCTTGGGTTTTTTTTTGTCTGTTTATTTGTTTGTCTGTATGTTTGCTTGTTTTTTGTGTTTGTTTGCTTGTTTTTTTTTGTCTGTTTGTTTGTTTGTCTGTTTGCTTGCTTGTTTTTTTGTCTGTTTGTTTGCTTGTTTTTTGGTCTGTTTGTTTGTTTGTCTGTTTGTTTCTATTTGCTTGTTTTGTATGTTTTCTGTTCTTTTGTTCTTTGACGATCAGTTTTGTTTGCCCTTTGGTTTGATTGTTTGTTTGTTTTTTGATATGATGATTTAATATTGTTTGTGTTTGGCTCACTTTTGGCTCACGATGAACAACACTTTTAGTATAAAACAGTCACCAGAACAAAAACAATTAAACTAATATTTATGACAATACCTACAATCATCATGTACTTTGATATTAGCAATGTCACTAGCATTCAGTTCCTTACACTGTACAAATGACGATGTTTGTACCCATGTATGGATAAGACTATTCTAGAGTCGATATTTACGGCGGAAGTCTGTCGGGTTCGATGATAAAACCATTATCGCGTCTACCAGACAGGGCCATTTGGATGAGACATGGCTACTCATCATTAGCCAATCACTAATCTTAGATTATAATGACGTAATTCCTGCCCTTCTATTGACCGAAGGTTGATCTATGATGACTTGGAAACGGATCTACAAAAACATGTTTGATTTACACAGACGTACGTGATGACCGGTAGGGGTGAGGGCTGTTTCCTTCTTCCCCTTAAACTAGCTTATATACAGACATCTTATAAAGCTTTCAAAATTTCTATATAAGGGCCATATAGTTATCTACAGATGACGTCATCTCTTTATTCATCTGACGATGACATCATCTATACAATCATTTAACGATGACGTCATCTATACAATGGACCATTTTAACCAAATTTTAAAGAATATATATTACACGCTATCGAATCTGAGAAAGTGAAAAAACGTGAAAGTCTTTTTCTCATAAAACATTCATGCAAAGAATAAATGTTCTAGAAAATATAAAACATCAATTACCACTAAATGACGTTTATCATCGATCAGCCATTTAACTGACATGAACGTCAATCAATGTCATCATTATTAACGCATAAATGACAACCAAGTCTTTGAGACTATTAACTACAATTTACAATTGTGCAATACATTCCTGCACATTTACTTATTCATTATTTTTGAAAAAGAAATATTTCATTGACACAAAGATGAATATCAACTCGAGTCCTTTGGTTCAGTCCGTTCACAGATTATACATACATGTACATTATTTCCTTATTATCTATAGGTATTATAATGAAATTTGTAATACCGAAAAAATGTTGACTTAACTATACTGATTCGAGCTTTAGCCCTTCGTCGGAGTAAAAGACGAAGGGCTAAAGCTCGAAACGTCAGTAAAGTTAAGTCAACGTTTTTTACTGTGTTACAAATTTAATTGACTATCGTTTATATCAAACACCGACGCAGCCTATACTACTTTACTCGCTAGTTTCCATCCTTATTATCTATGTAACTGTATAAAATATATATATACTTTAACTAATGTAAATCATGAAGTAAATAGCGTAAATAAAATTCAAATTGAAATTGAAAGTATCGCGGATAATCCACCAGTTAATTCCAACCCTTGACGGATTTCCCAATTTCTTCCTAAAGCGTATTTTGCTGACCTCGAACGTCAATAACACTATAAAGCAGCTTTCAGACATTTTAGGACAAACTGTCAACGTAGGTCACTCTTGTCAGGTCAATGAGATTTAATTTCATTTAATTTTAGTCTGACAAACAGTTTTAATTACGTACTATAAAAGTCATATGCAGTCAATGTCATCAACATTGTCTATCAAAAAAGACATTAACATTAAAATAAATGTCATGTGACACCACATAAGGTCGTTTTGAATGCTCGATATTAGCTTTTTAAAATGAAATTAAAATTTCATCAGTTAATTTTTGACTGACAAACAGTTTTAATTACGTACTATAAAAGTCATTTCAGTACAGTTTATGTCAATAACAATGGCTACCAAAAAGCGGACATTAACGCTAAAAGAAATGTCACGTGACACCAAATAAGGTCGTTTTTTAAATGCTCGATACTAGATTTAATTTCATCAGATAATTTTTGACTGACAAACAGTTTTAATTACGTACTATTTCAGTACAGTTTATGTCATTAACAATGTCCACCAAAAAGGACATTAACGCTAAAAGAAATGTCACGTGACACCACATAAGTTCCCTCTAAATGGTCGATACTAGCATTAATTGTGAACATAGATTTCATAATTCTAATTCCACTGCTACTCATGATACAGTTAAAAATTGAAATCCCAATAGATGAAAATAAATACACAAAGAATCACGTGTCACTTGTTGTAGTGTTAATCTCTACTTTACGTGGACAACGTTCATGACATTGACTGTACACGAGTATGTAGACCGGCTTTATTGCCTCGGGTGTGACTGATTTCTGCCAATATTGAACAAAATGTCAATCTGTCAGCGAGTGAGTTATGCTTGTCTAAAATGTGCTTATTCGTTCAAATTGTACATTGTCTGTTCAGTGGAGGAAAAATTGATCACTTTTGATTATTATTTAATAACAATTTAATAGTAATATTTTGTTATTGACATTTCAAAAGACGAAATAAAAGGTAGAATTTTTATTTACCTAATTGTTCAATTATCAGAATATTTAGCGATGTGATACGTATTTATTATATAATTGTCAATGAAATACCTATATTTCTCTGTTTCTAAAAATTGACATCTTCACCGATGTGAAAATAACATGTTATTTTGAAGATATCACACAGCTTTACGGTAACTTCTTATGTCAATAAAGCTTCATTTTATTTCCATTGATAATTATATAATAAACAGAACATTACATGGTCGCTTGGAGATACAAATTTTATCTTCTCATGTTGAAAATCTCTCACCTGTCTCATCTCTCGAAGATAAAATTCGTATCTCCACTCACCCATGTAATATCCTCTATTTTTCTTCTTGTTCTTATATGAATTTCTCTTTTTCAATGATTTTTTTCCTTTTCTATAATTCTCATTATTTTTTCTTTATTACTTCTTTTCTTGCATATTTCTAGACCAGTTTCTGTGTTCCTTTCATACTACATAATCGAACATTTTTCTTTATACTTTTCTCTATTACACTTCGTGGAAATTGCTCTTTTACTGATGAACATACTTTTTATGAGAGATACATATAAATTAAATAATCGTATAGAGGAATTCCTGGCTGCCAAACAAAATGAATAATTGAATAAAAATAACAATGTATGTAGTCTATCACAAAAATGACTTGATTGATTGCTCATTTTTTGACATACCTTTTACTAGAATGCATAAAAATTAAACCATTAAATGCGGAATAAAAACAATGTATGGACACAAGTCTAGATCGATTTCGAATCACCATAACAGACGGGGCTTTATACCGCCTCAAAACTAAAACATACGGGTCTGTATTGAACACGGCATCTTTTTTCGGATAAGGACGTTAAACCGAAGGTCCCGTCTGATTTCCTCAAACCCTGTAGTGAACCCTGGTTTGGCCAAAGAATAAAACGACAAGATAGAGGCCCTTTGCACTAGAGGACGGACAAATTGTCCAAATATAGTTTGTATGCCAAATGTGAACTCATCAAAATCCGACAATTTTTCGTCTCAAGTTTCACACCAGACAACTTGTCCGTCATTTGAGACGATTTGTCCGTCCAGAGACACACCCTTATAAGGGATGGACCATTTGATATTTGCTGGTGGGGTAGGTTAAATCCCCAAAAATATCGAGCGAGGTTTTGGTCCTGAAATAATAGTAAAAATAGTAAAACAAAATAGTAAAAAATATCGATCGAGGTTTTGGTCCTGAAATAATAGGAAAAATAGTAAAAAAAAAAAAGTAAAAAATATCGAGCGAACCTATATAAAAAATATCGTGCCAGACGTGAGTGTGAATCAGTCGAAGTGACGAAAGATGTAAGGCACATTTCTGAACTGAGTAAATTGATACCCACTACTCCCCCTGAAGGGGTATTCGCTACATACTAAATGGATACTCAGCTAAAAATGTCATTAACGTCCAGCATTTAAGGAATGTTGAAAAGACTCATTGAAAATGAGCCAAGGAGATGAAAGGAACTATAGGTCATCTAAACAGGGATTACGTGCCCACAGATACCCACTCATACCCCCTGAAGGGAGCTTTTGTTATACAAATGACGGCAATTATCTTAAAACATTTAATGAACTTTCTTAAAAGATAGTGAGCGTAGAAGGTTAGTAGCCCTCCTACTTAGTAATTCCTACACGTTCCTACATGGGGTTTTTTGAACACAAAGAGCACACAGGCAACGACGCTACAAATGACTAAACGCCGACACTTTACCCCAGTGGGAATTCCCATTACCGACGAGGAGAAGAAATATATATAGAGACGCCGATGTCTATTATGGCGAGTTCTATTCAAACAAAAACATCGGAAATTCCGGGTGGAAATTCAAATGAAACCAAAATTACGGAAAACGTTTTCGAAAATTGAGGAACGAGCTTGGAGGTTTTTTTTCGAACACAAATGTTTGTACCATTCACATACTTTGCCTGGTTCCAAGAGAGCATGAGTTGCTGGTTCTTATAGTTCCTGACTATTAATTGCAGCCATTTTGTTAAAGACTTGCGACAAGTACTCATTATTAAATTTTTGGTGAAGTTTATCAAACTGGAATAGTCCGTTCCATTCGACAACAGATATTTACAAATTTTCAAACCTGTACATTTGTTGAATGAAAAGCGCCCTATATCCATCTATGACTACCCTTGTGGGGAATTTTGTTACCAAACGGGGAAAAACAAAGACTTTTACTATACGTACTAATAACCCTGAGGGGAATTTTGTCACCAATGGCAGAAAGTAAAGAATTATGTACAACAACTACGTACTACTACCCCCTGCGGGTCATTTTTTCGTCAATTGCAATGGCGTAAGGTAAAGAATTCGGTACAACAACTACGTACTACTACCCCCTGCGGGTCATTTTTTCGTCAATTCCAATGGCGTAAGGTAAAGAATTCTGTAAAATTACTACGTGCTACTACCCCCCCGAGGCCGAATTTTATGTCACAAGCCTAATGGCAGAAAGTAAGAGACATAGACTAACCCTGTTGGGGAAAAACAATGAGATAACTGCTAATGATGCAGCAATGTGTATACAAATAACTCCCACGCCTACCACCCGAGGGGATTTTTCTTCAATTACGGCAAACCAAACGATTTGCTTACAAGTAGAGTCAATTGTCCAGTTAAGATAGTATAGCTACTTTAAATCAAAAACTACTTGCTTTTTTCTGCATTAGCTCAATGGTTATTTGTTTTTGTTGTTGGTAATTTAGAAATTGTCGGACTTCATTGCAGCAAAAACCATAAACTCAAGTGTACGGAGTTGTTAAAAAGATTAGAAAAGCTATAATCCAAATGGATCATGGTTTTAATCCCCAGTTTAAACCCACATATCATATTAAATGAGTAATCCAGGCCCAGACTCCACCGTCTCTGGTAACAGAAGAGTAAGTGCAGCGAACGATCTGAATAACTCAGTGCTCCTCTTCAGTGACTAGCTTTTGCGGTAAAACTTTGCGTGAATACGACGCTAGAGAGACAAGGAATACTAATACTGAACGTGAAAAAGTGGACTGTGTCGGTGGTGTATAAGGAAACAACTAGAGTTAAATTGGTAACTTCCCCTTGAAACCTTGAAATTAACGGGTATATATAATATTAAATAAATAAAACACTTTTCCAGACACAAGTGTCTTACTAATTGGTGTCTCACTACCTCTACACTAAGTTAATATTAACTATGCTCTATATTAGATATTTTAGCAGACAACTCTTTTTGCGGAGGGAGGAAAACCGGATAACCCGGAGAAAAACCTTTGGAGAGAGTAACAGAACAGAACAAACAAACTAAACTCACATGTAATCCATGTCCGAGCCGGGACTCGATCCTGGACTACAGCGGTGGTAGGCGCGCGGTAAACCACTATACGACACCCATGCCACCGTTGGGCGCTACACATTTCTTTTCAGTGAATTCAAACTTTTTTTGGAGATTTTCAAAAGAAAAAAAGGCAACATATGCTACTTGAACATCAAAGATTACGACAATTGCAGTTTGAATAGCTCTTGATTATCGAAATAGAAAGGACAGGAGACCAGGCGCCATGCATGTCGAATAATAAGATCGGTCTTTTTTTTTACAAATAATTTGAACCAGCTTTTCAAATCAATAAAAGGGCACTTTTAATATAAAATACCTGCTATTCACTATTTTAATTGATAAAATTAAATCCGTCCTTACGACAAGAGCGCAGCGAAACCGCAAGTTAGATCGAAGAATAGTTATGGAATTGTCTATATAATTAACTAAAATTCTACAACGTCTTTGAAAAAAAATAGTACTCGCGCAATTAATTAATTAACTTTTTATTTACAGCAAAATCTCTAACCACGTACTTTTTGTACAGTCTGTAAAATATTAAAATGTGTCGTGAATGCCGTTACTAAACTTCCTGAATTATCCTTCATTTTAACCTATACGATATATGTTAATGTATAAATTAGGTACTACCTAATAATTAGGTACTACCTAATTACTGCATTGGGAGCTCCCAGTAAATTTTTTTAAACATAAATTTCTTTTTTTTAGCTCCGCTATTAAAGCTATGATATGCTTAGTGAAAACTTGAAATCTCTATACTAGTTTAAAATAACTACGAGCATAGTTTATATAAACTGGACATGTTTGGATCAAACCATCGCTATAACTATCAAATTAAAAATAGCGGAAAGGTTTATACAATTTTAATATAACGGAAACAGGTTTTCCTAAATTCCTCAGTTACAACATGTCTACCAAATACAAGAAACATTTAAATATATACAAAAACCTTTGCTATTAAACATTTTCCAATAATTAGCGGAATAAAGTAAAAGCTGTAACAGGACTTACAGATAACTATTAAACTATGAACTAAAGGAATAACCCGGGCATATTTTATATATGTAACCCTAACACGGCTTTAAACATAGTTTTCTAACTGTGAAAGCTTGTTTAAGCCGCATGTACGTACAACTTTTCTTTGACAAATTCAGTTTCCATAACAAAGGTTCCTTCACAAAGTTCACTTGCTTTTTTCCCCTTGTTTCCTTGAATTTTTCTTTCACATAGGAAAAGCTATCAAGCCAGCTTGTTTTTCTCATTGTCAAGGAAAATTGTTCATTTTTCTCCACCTTCGTGCGGGCCCGGGCAAAAAACGGCTTCAACATTTGCTTCAACGTTGAATGGCAATGTTTAAACTCTTTTAACTCTTTCGACATCAATTCAATATCGATTCAACACGTTTCTGCAATGTTGAAAGAGTTTAAAAGCGTTTAAACATTGCCATTCAACAAAATCGAACCGCGGATGTTGAAACCGTTTGCCCGGACCTTAATTATGAATCATCAAAGAAAACTTGCGCTGAATCCTCATGGAAAAAGCAGAGTTAATTACTCAGGAAAAACGTGCTCTAATAACTGTTGTATGTTCTGACATCATGACCGCTGATAATATTAATTTGGAGAATTAATAATGCTATCTTAGCTAATTTACAGGAACACAAAGTATTAATTAACGAGGAAGTTGTATTCAGAACGTTTTCTGACTCAGTACTGAGACTCAAAACGGCATATAACGCTTTACAGATTTGAGGCAAACAATGCAAGCGAATTACGCGAAGATAGCTCTAGGGCAGTTCATATCTTTTCGAGTCAAACAACGAATTGAAAGCCCAGAAAATTGTCATTAATTTACAATGTACTATATTTAAGGTTTTCTGTTAAAAATAGACGCAAATGAGCGTGTTATTGAACAGACTTTTTTGGAAACATGCAAGTTAAAGACAAGCCAATGACCGTTTTCACAACTGGTCCAACATTTGCATGGTTTGTCTACATATGAATTCAACAAAATTTATACGACTTTTCGTCTCAAATTGTGTTCGTCTTCTAGTGTGAAAACGTCTAATTTACTACTAAAATATTCGTTATCTTTTTCTAAAATAATTTCAACTCAGATTTTAGGATATGAAGAAAGGAAAAAGGAGAAATTCTAAAACAGGCCGTAATTAAACACATTTTTTCCATTAAAAATTAAAATGGAAGTTTATTTTACAAAATGGACGCAGAAGTTAATTATTATTACATACACTTTTTTTTCGAGATAAAAATATTCACAAAACAAGAAGATGACGAAAGGAAGGAACATGTGTTCTTGTATCAAAATGATGATTGTTATCAGTTTCTTGCAACTGTGGTTAGTATTTAATTCACGAGAATTCTCATTTAAAACGAATGAATTCTAAACAAACTTTCACGTCTTAGTAAAACATTTTTGCACAGCGCAAAAGGGGTGGAAAATAGTTTCGAGCGAGTTTATCGGAAACAGTTGCAGTTCACGCTGGTTAGAATCATCGACCGTCTTGAACAATCCACTCAAAGAACTTAACAAATCTGTCATCCCTTTATCAAAATGAAGACGACAAGAGTCACGTGATTGGGAACATAACACGAGCGATAAAGCGATAGGTCTGGTGTCCGTCAGCAAATGAGCCAATCAAAGAACAAGCTAAAAAGTATCACGATTTGATAAAAATACCGTAAGATCCACTAGTAATTCAAGTTTAATAAACACAACACTCGTTGTGGACTTAATTTCCATCAAACACGCTAGTGTAAACAATGATTTAATATACACCAAACAATAGTTGATTAAATGCAAAGAAACACAGGCGGTAAGGCGTTTTATATTTAAAGCAATGGATATCATTGCAGTAAAGAAATTCAATCCGAGTATTATGTGCAAAGTTTAGTGTGTTTAAGTTTAGTGATACAGAGATAAGTTAAGCATACAATTTTAAATGTGAAATGAGTAAATATTAGCAAAAGAGTTAAACCATTTGTAATCCTCTTTGACCTTCAATATTATAAACCTCAAATAAAACTGAGTCTAAAGATTTAGCAAGAAAATCTTGGTAATCCAAAAGCGAATTTATCGCTAAAAGAAAATAATTAAATTCTATCTAATTTTCTTATCAAAAAATATGCGCAAAAACTAGAACCGGGTATTGTTTTATTTTTCTTCCAAAAGATTCCGTTTGTTTTCTACTATGTTTAATATTTGCCGTAAGGATATCGTTTTAAAAGAATAAACAAACAAAATTGTTTAACTGTTTTTTTGTGAAAAAGGAATAGCATAATACGATAATTTTTCAGGGAATACTAGTGTTTTGCTTCAATGGTTTACCAATAAACAAGGGATGCGCAGGCTGCGTCGCATCACACAGCAGCAAAACCTTAGTTAATCATTCAAGACGATACCACGCTCAAAACACAAGAGGTTTTGCTCAAATTCCTGATAAATTCATCCAAAATAATCTTCAAAAACATTACTAACTTATTTTAACACTTTCAATGACGCTTCCACGTCATTTTGGCTCGTTTCAAAGAACAGCTACAGTGCACAAGTTTATAAATTTAATTGTTAAAATACACTCGGTCTTTGGACTAACGCTGTGGCACCCTGTGTCCAACGTGAATTTATCAACAAATGAATGCCAATGCATTTCACCCCCTAAGTTCGTTTACTTCACGGAGAAATATGAGAGGAAAAAATAAAAACAGCGTTACATGAGTGTATTTACATCAACGTTGTAGTGAAATTGATATATGAATTCAAAAGTCGTGATCGATAGACAATAACTGAAGACCTCTCTTGAACTAAATTTCATTGTGTAACCAAAAACCACAAGCTAAATTTTCAAAGTTCTTATCTGCATTAAGCCAAACCACAGCTAAACTACATCACAATGCAAATCTTTCCTCCGTTCACACAGACCAACAAATACTTGAGGGCAGAAATATCTAGTCTGAAAGGCTGACATGCTGCATGAATGTATAATCACTGTCATTCTCAAAACTAACCTAAACATGGCTATTCTGTCAAACAAATGAGATTCACATCTATTAATAATTGTGTAGTAATTATGCCTATGATGTCTTGAAGTCCAGCTGTTCAGCCCAGATCCCCAACAAATCAAGCTATTCTGGGAATTAAAAAGGGGAAAAATACACAACAACTACAGAATGTGATTTTTTGTTGAATTAGGTAACATTAAGGTAGGGCCTTTGCTTATGAAGCACTATTCCAATACAAACAATACCAACTATCTGTTCTTTACAGTGAACTATATTAGTTAAATAGAAATACATATTATGTACTGTGTTCTTCATTCAATACCAGAATCAATACAGCAATGTAGCCCTTGTGGTTTTATTTCTAAGCAAAATAAAGAAAAGGTTTAACAGGAATAAAAAGAAATTGTTCAAATTATCAAATTAATGAAACTCTTAATAAAGAATTTTAAGTTTTAAGTTTCCAATGCCTTATATTAATGTTACAATTTTTGAAATAAAATAAAATTTCAATTTAAAATATTGGCAATGCAAAATATCATCTTTTGAAAATGATTCATCTGTTCATATTATCTAATACAGACAGACAATATTTGCAAAATTAAATTCAACTTGACCATTTTTTCATAAAAACAAATAATTCTGACCACAGAAACAAGGACATAAAATCTAAAATGTCATGAATAATATGAAATAGAATTTTCGCACTTTTAGATAGGGTAGCATGTGATTAAGTGCGTAGACTACACTCTCAAAAGATATTAACTTTATGCAAATGAAAATGATATTCTTTGCTTAATCATAGACAATAGAAAAAGGAAAACGGAAAAAGGAAAATGGGATGTTGACAAATGGGATAAATAATGTGAATAATATATTTCCTTTCTTTGAATTAATCAAAACAGTTTTCAGTTGAAATTGATTTGATGTTCATTGTTAATCACAGAATGTAAAGGAACAGAGCATTTTTAAAAAGGTAAGAATGCTTATTAAGTCATGGAAAAGATTACAATAATACTGCAAAAACAGGACTACATCACTAGCATTCTCTACAGAACTGGCTCTGAGAATATATGAATAAAAACACAATTATTCATAGGTATATTGACAACAGTATACAACAAAGTAAAATCAAAATGACAGTACAATTGATAGAGAATTTCTTCATTAAACCTCTTTACTTTTTGAGTAATTAAAATATCTTTAAGATTTAAAGTCCATTGTTTGGCATTACATAATCCAAATATTGAGAGTATCGTATATTGTTAATACCAAACTACCACAGTCTATTCAATTATTCAAAATATGCTACAGCGTGAATTTAGAATTTCCTTTTACAACTTAAAATGCAGCATTCCCACACTCCGACCTGTTTGTCGTTTGTAAACAATAGTTCCGCACTACGCTTCATTTAACAGAAAATGTTGGGAATCTCCCAAACTAAAATCACTAATAAAAACAAGGAAACAGCTATTCGCTTTTAAGTCTAGACTGTCAGTCACACAGTAAATTGGGCAGAAAAATTAATTATATTGAAAAGGGGTTTTCTATTCGAAGCAAAACGACGTCGCTTTCATGATATACTCTACGTGAAAGAATATTTATTTCGAGTGACTGACAATAATGAAGAATAATGAAAACTTAACCTCTTAGTAAAATGATATATTAATTTGGCTCGTTCTTGGATAAATTATAAAGTTATAAAATGCAAATAGTTAACTGTAAATCTTTTAATTTCTATTCAGCGTTTATCAATTATAGCCTCGATTAGTCACGCTTTCGCGAAGTGTGTGTTGTTTTTTTTGTAGTGATTACTTCAAACAATTGCAAATCAAAATCTCTTAACGTAAACCACATAGTGTTGGGGAATGCGTTTAGTTCCTCTGTTAATGAGTGGCTGGCAGGTTTTAGCTTCAAAACGCTAACATCACACTAAACATTACAACTACTTCACACCAACTTATTACAAACATATTTTAGGATTGTTAAACAGATATCAAGTAAAAATTGTGCCCAAAATCAAAGCACATATTATATTACTAAGCATCGATTTTTAGCTTTACAAGAAATGGCCAATTCTGTGATTCTATAGACGAACATTTAAGCATTATTTCGTGTAGTTAGTTGTCTGGGATTCATGGTATGATTATGTTGATGGAAACATTCGATAAGGCAAGCCAGTGTCGGCATGAGTGCTGAAACATTTTAAATCTCCATTCATTGGAACGGAATTAATTCATTCAACCCTTCATTCCGTAGGTTGGCTAGTCCAACTGAATCAATGCCAATTGGAAATTAAGTAAATTCTTTACGATCCCTTATTGTAGGTCAACTCTCTCGAATGAAAGATACTCTTCAGTATCGGGGTTTAGTTTTCAAATGAGATTCTCGTAATGCTCGCGTGGTCTTCGGGCTTTGTATCGGAGTAATCGAGTCACGGACAGAAGGATACCGACAGAAGACTACTCATTTGCGGAATCTCCGAGTGCTACGAATGCTTTTGGAAAATACTCTACCAATGGACTAAGAACTACCAACATTATGACTTGTTGACTATCTGCAGCAGGTTTTAAAAAATACATGAAATGCAAAGTTTAACAACAACTAAGATTGAACAGATCGCCGTCTATTGGGCATTGTATGTCGCGTCAATTTCATTCAAGACTTGTGATGAATTGAAAACGCCCAGAGAATCGATTTCACACCAGATTTCATAAGAGCTATTGTCTAAGTTTTCTGAAGCATGGTGCTGGGTTATGGACTAAAATGAACTATCATATACGCAATAATTCCCCAGCGTAAATCCCTAACGCGGCGCATACGATGCACGGTCTAGTTGACAGCTGATATAGAATTTTAAACGCATCATACACAAATTACTTACCAGAGCCGTTCTGATAGTCTGAATGAACTCCGTTGAAGTCGTAGCCGTAAGACGAACTGTATGTGAAGGCAGGACTGGATTGAGTTGTTGACGCGGTGTATGTTGATAATGCATTGGCACTCGTGTAAGTATAAGGGAACGAAAAGTACGCAGCAGATTCATTCACAACTGTTGTTGGTTGTGAAGCGTTCGCGGTACACACCGCATCTGTCCTATAGTAGCGGGCAAACTTGGATTCATCGAAATTTGTAGATGACAGTCCACTATCCATTTTAGCCCGTTTATTGGGGCTTTCTATACCAGCTAGCATGCCCTCAATATCTGCCATGTTTTCCTTGAGGGAATTTCCTCCTGACTAACCACGATGAAGCTTGTCAGCGGATAATATCAACAAAACTGTCTCGTCCCAGACTCCTTCTGTAAATATAACCGGGTCTGTGATTGGTTGATTTTGAGTGGACCAATCAGAGGAGCGTTATTTATCTTTACAACGACAGCGCGCCATTTTGGAAATGCGAACAAAATCGATAAGATCTGCGAAAAGGCGCTGAGAATGTCTCGTAGAAAACCCAAGAATAAATCCACAAATGATGCTCTTAATACTTCAATTTCACCGTGCATTATTTGCTTGGATGAGGTTCGATGTAGAGGGAAAATTACTGTGTGCGATCACTGGTTTTGCTTTGCTTGTATACTTGAATGGTCAAAGGTAAACTTCAGTGAACATCCATTTGTATCAAATCGCATTATAAATGAATAATTCGCCTTTTTTCTTATAGAATACCAACACATGTCCTATTTGCAAGGCAAGATTTCGTACGATATCAAAGGTAAGGGCTAATGAAATGTTAATTGTGGATATTTTTGTTCTTGTTTGAGACGAATGTAGGCACTAGCCAGCCCACGATGGCCACGCTCACAACAGACTTTTAAATAGACTTTCATTCTGCTTGTTTCCACCATGTTATCATATTATTGTGAATTAAAATATAATGCGGGAGTAAACCAGCTCATTATACATTAGCAGGCAAATAAACTTTGCCTTCAAATTATTCAAAACACAAATATGCATGGTGTAAAGTCATTGTCATTGTTATTGTAATGAATTGTAGTAAATATGATTCACAAAGCGGGGCGACAGTGCTTGTTATGGCTATTTCTTTCCTCCAGTTATGACGATGAACCGACTACATGTGAATTAGCTCAATATATTCACATTCAATACAAATAATTATTACGTCTTCGCATTTGGAGAAAAAAAATGATTGAATTAGCGGCATTATTGGTAGAAATATCATATTTTGACTGAAGTCCCACATGTTTAATGAAGTTGGAATTTAATATGTAATTAGCAGTTATTTTCGTTGTTTTATGTTATTAAGTTACTATCATCATTACTATCATATTTTATTATCATCACATATTATTATTATTATATTAATATTATCACTATAAAGATTTTATTCTGAAATTAATAATGTTGTATTATGATCATCCAGGTGGTTTATGCAGTGTTCACAAATGATAATAATGATAATATTTAAAGAGGGTTGAACCTACTTGCAAAGGCAATTTTCAATAGGGCCCTAATATTCCTATAATTCTCTAATACCCCAATCCCTGTTGCCCATGCTAAGCCTCAAGAGAATGTGATATATCCGTGGGTATTTAGTAGAGCCTGTGGTAAGGCAAGGAATACAAACAATAGCAATAATCCAGTTTTATCTCCATTCTTTGTCTAATTCACCTACAATTGAACCTGGAGTATAATTCTATTTCTCAAGTCAATATGTTCTTCTGTCAATACCACAGGTGCATCTAAGTCCTCTCAAGTCTCCACCAACAAAAGTCAGAGTTCCAGACAAAGAGCAGCGTGTGTGGAATGATGACGATGAAATAGCGTTTCAAGATTTCGTTGATGATGTACAAATCGACATGAGGGAGGATATGGATAGTGACTATGTGCCCCCTGTTGATATGGCCTCTGGTTGGACAAGAGCCCATATGTCTGTACGTATACAAGTAACAGTAAGTCTGTTTTTTAACCCACCAATACATCAAACTAAAATGTGTCAGCCAATTTGAATAATTACTGTTTTAATAAAAGGAGAAAATATCAACTTATATACAAAAAAAGTGTTATATATTATTGTTAATAGACCTTTGTCTGTAACATCAGTAAGTAACACTGTTTTTTGAGATTTATAAGTTATTATTTTTAATACAATTGTTTACCTTGAAACATTGTTACATTTTTTCTGTATGGTGTAGAAGTTACCATTTTACTCCAATTGTTTCCATATAAACACTGAAACAGTCTCTTTTTTATCTTCTTTTGTATAATTATATATATATATACCTTGTTAAAGACTGACTTCTCATAAAACCATTATGCATTTTAATGTTTCTGCATTTGTTTCTGAGTTAATTTGAGGTTAGCAATGTTATGTAATGCTAGCTTGTGCTTCACTATAATTAATCATTTGTCGGACTGCTTTTAAAAGCACACATTGCAGCCCCACGGCTCACAATCACAAGAAATTAGTTCAAAATTGGTCTGTATTTTGATTTGGTGTATGAAAAACTAGAGCAAGTTCCCTCAGGGTATTTTCAATGTATATGTCTTCCATGCAATTTAAATAATTTAATTCATGATTCTTATACATAATTACATGTAACAGGTTCCCATTTAAATTTGTACTTTCCCATTTAAATCTGTACTTATGCAAATTTTGTTGATGTGTGCTAAAC
>JAUPMH010107745.1:0-17462 GCA_032270665.1 Metridium farcimen
TGCTTTTCTATAAAATAAATTGCGTGCACATGCCAGCGGGCTAAAAAAAATTTCCTGCACGGACAAAATCATCCACCTCCCCCCTCAAAAGTCAAATGGTCCACCCCTAAGGCCACCAAGGTTGAAATATATCCTTTTAATTGCCTAGAGGAACGGACTGGTTTTATGCACACCGACAAAATACTGGGACGCGACCTGGTATAACCACTTTAATTTACCATGCCAAAAGATTAAAAAAAACTGATCACCAAGGTTGAAATGTATCCGTTTAATTGCCTAGAGGAACGGACTGGTTTTATGCATACCGACAAAACTGACTGGGACGCGACCTGGTATAACCACTTTAATTTACCATGCCAAAAGATTAAAAAAAACTGATTTTTAAGTATATCATCATAGTTAATGAACAAAGATAGCGATAGAAAATCAAACCGTTAACTGAAGAAACAGTTGAAACATTGAAAAATGACCGACGACCGGTTGGCTTAGTTGGTTAAGCGACGAACTACAGTGGGGTGGTGCGGGGTTCGCGTCCCGGCCAATACTCAGGGTCTAAAAATAATTGAGGAGAAGGTGCTGCCTTTATGACTACATCTGCAAATGGTTATACCTTTGATTCACGTCCTCTCGGATAAAAATAAGCCGGAGATTCCGTCTGCCTTCACTCTAATCCCATATAAGTTTGACGTTAAAGATCCTGTTGTGCTGTTCGCAAATATTAGGGGAATGCCTCGCGGTACAACAGTCAGGCCTTGGAGGCATCCACATTTCAATAATGGTATGGGGAGTGAATATCACCATCTGTATATCTGCATTTCAGGGCTCCCATTGATACCAGATAATTTATGTGAAGGGACTACTTTGAAATTTAGCTAAATAAAGGTTTCAATCAAAAAATAAATGGTTTCATACATTCAAAAATTAAGGTTTCATGCTTTCAAAAATAAAGGTTTCATTCAAAAATAAAGGTTTTACAAAAAATAAATGGTTTCATACATTCAAAAATAAAGGTTTCATTCAAAAATAAAGGTTTCATTCATGTTTCTGGCGTTTCGGGTGTTAGCCCTCTTCGGAGACTGATGACATATACCAAAACATTTATTAATTGGAAAAAGATTTGTTTACGTGAAGAAGTATTTAAATGTATATGAACCTTTATCAATGAAAAACATTTACATAACTCTATAATACCCGTAGGCAAACTTACAGTCTTTACATTTTAGTCATGTTTATAGAAACAAAATATTTACAGAGAAAAGGACACAAGTAACAATTTATAACATACATTCAAATGGCTGAGTAGATACAACTCAAAATATTGAGTAAATCATTGCATTCAGGATGACACGTTACAGTGAGTAAACCCAACTCATCATAAAGAGTAAACATAAATGTAGACGCACCACTGAGTAATATGTACTCAATATATTTAGTCAAACCTGGCTTTTACTCAAAAAAGCGTTGGATCAAAGCATATGCCGTTTTTGCAGTGTATCGAAAAAGACTAATAATTTTATAACATCGTATATCATTATCGACTAACGACTTAATGAAGGAGTTTGAAACAATGTTTCTTGGTGTGTCACTCTTTGTAATATATTCAACCATTGTTGTAAGTTCTATTTTGAATAAACTAAGGTTGAGTAGACAAAATAATTAGTTTAGGACACTGTAAAATAACAAAATGTGGTAATCAAACTTTATCAGTTATATCTCAAGTCAATTCATATTGTAAACTATCCAGCACAAATCTTATGGCAAAGCTTTCGAGTTAGCTAGATATTATAGGGCTTTTCAGTATTAAAAGAATAGATATAAGAAATTGCACTTCCTTATCACACGAGAGAAACGACTTTCCCTGAATACTACATCAGAAATTCACCTCATTTTTCAATATGGTTGTTTATAATACATATAAAGATACATTCTTATTGGCGCTAGGAATCGTGAAGGCATTCAGCCTTCTACCAGGATAGCAAAGCTAGTGACAGAGTGCTGCACATATGGACACCAGGTGTATCCATGACAACGTTAACAGTAGGGGTATAGTAAGGGGAGACACTCCCATATGACGTATATTAAAACTATGGCATAACCACAATAAACAAATAATAAAATCAGTTCATAATAGATTGATATTTAGTTCTAAGTCAAAACTGCGAAACACAAATAACAAATTAGTGAAATCGTTCCATATGAATTGGTTATTTTTACTTGACTTAATAGTGCATTTAATAGTTATTTGTTACTCTAAGCTTGTTGCTGTTTTTGGATTTTATTTACGTGAGGGTGGGCTAAGCAGGCCGACAAAAACATGGATCAGAACACGAAACTGTCCAGTATTGGAGCAGAACGGGAAGTAGCACCAAGCTAGCTATCGTGGGAGTTTAATATCGATAAACCCAGAAATTTCCTATTAATATACCTTATTATTTTTCCCACAAAGTGTTTGGTCAGTATACTGGTCTCTTAAAATGCAAAATAAACATTTCGTCATTTGCAAGATCCAGGGAATCTTATATAAGTCAACAAATCTTTAACTGTGTAATCATCATTCGAGGGTTGTTCTAAAAACATATGATCATCAGTTCTAGAACGTTTGGTCATTCCTTTTTGTTTTTAAATCTAGTTCCAATTAGCTTTTTTAGGCTTAAAGGAAATTGTAAGTCACGATGATAATGTGACTAATCGGATACGTTTATGTTCCTGTATTTTTTCCTAAATAAAAAGGAAAGTTGATAAATAAATTGTCGTCATGAAAAGATAAAATCTAGGGCAGCCTTGTGACGATTTGACCTTAATTTAGCACACTGATAATAACAATAGTTCAGTGCATTCCTACAAGTCGTTTCCTAGCGTGGGCTAGGATATTTGTAATATCCTTAATACTGAAGAACTTCTTTATAATGTAATTAAAAAAGCCTGGCTAAGTTGCTTTGTAAACTCACGTTTTTTCGGGTCCCTTGCACGCCCTCATGTTGTTCATACTCGGCTGAACGGCCGTGTCTACGCCGGACAAGCTTGATTACAAACTTGACTTGCTCGAATATTAACCTATGCCAAATCCAAACAAGATATAACAATGTTTGATTTTGAAATTCTATTTTTAATCAACGCAGATAGGTAATTGGGGTGATTTTCAAAGCCGAAGCCATAGCAGTGTCGGCCTGATACAAGTTTATACACCATAAGCAAAACGCTCCAAATCATGAACATTATGGCCTCTTCATTTCCGTTTTGTGGTAGATTTGTCAAAAATGATATGAAATCGAGCAGGAAAACCGCTTCTCGGCAAATCGAGGCCGCGAGAATTGTTTTTTCTTTGCTAGAAGGTTTGTCCGACATTGTGCAAGTCTTTCAAAATAAGTCGACCTAACAAAGTGCGGCAGATCAAAGCCAATCACGACAATCCAAATAGACGGCTGTAATATTACAAAGTGACCACGAATCGTATTCACAACCAGAACCGCGCATTAAGATCATACTGGCAATAACTCTTGGATTTCTCGTCTAATCACTTCGGAAGTACGGAGGCCATTTGCAATTTGCATGTGGGTCGCTACGGCTCGGCCCTTACGACCCACTTACGAAAGTTTGTCTCCGGAAGGATGCGATGACTGAGGTAGCGAGAGGCATTCAGGTGTATATGTACGATGTACTATATCTAAGAATCATATCTCGTCATTGTTAACTTCCGAATAGTAAATTAAAAAATTGATTAATCGTGCGTCGGCTAACCAATCAGAAGACACGTGTGCGTCGCAGGTTTTTGGTTTATATAACAGGGTTTGTGTGACTGGGATCGCAGTACTCAACTAGTAAATCAAGGCAACATGGCGAAGTGGTCTACGTGGTTTTTAAGATTATTGTTCGCACTCTTCTTCTCCATACAAAATGTATTAGAGACCAAACAGTCTCCCTCTATCTTGTGAGTTCTATTGCATGTGTAGGTACATAATGAAGGATTTGTACTCATTGTTCTTGTTCTCTCTTAAAACAGTGTTCAGCCAATAATTATCAAACCTCATGCTGTATGTACCAACGTCAACGGATTCTCAACCAAACAAATGAGATTCTGTGAAAAGTACCGAGTTATTCTGGGCTCAGTTATACAAGGCATTGCACTAGGTATAAAAGAATGCAAGTTCCAGTTTCGAAAAAGGCGTTGGAACTGCACCTCGCTTGCATCTAAAGCTCCTCTATTTAAGAGGCACGCTGTTCGTAAGTATTTGTAGTATTAAGATGAATGGTTTTGATAATATTCTATCATATCCAACTAGACAGTAAGATTATCTAGGTGCCTTAAGGGGGTTTACGCGGTCTTCTAAGTTATTCCTTCATACTAGTTTGGGTGTGTTCTATACTTTTGACTTAAAAATACATCTTTCTAAAGGTTCAAATTCATTGAATTATATTTAAGATTTACACATCTGCGAGAAAACTTACTTTTTAATACGCAAAAGAAGTGATGGCGTGTAGCGGTGCTATAAAGCAATGCAGTCGTAACTCCGTTGGCGATCTACATCACGAAATACAGGCTAGGGCATCGATACTCTATACGATGACGGATATGTGTACTGTTTACGACCAAATGTCACATCATAAAGTCCTTATGTTAAATACAATACTCGACATGAATTTATTTCAAGTGCTTAACTTTGTTATCCGTTATATTTATCTAAGCTCTCATTGACTTAGTACTGACGCACACTTCGGCAAATCAGAGTATATCTTTATAGCGTTTTCCGGTCCTTTTGTTGCTAATAAGACGTTTAGTTTTTCTGTGTGCGCGATGCAGTAGAACAGTGAGGTCGGTTTAGACTCTACAAAGGATCGCCCTTAATGATTTTCATTTCAGTTATTGACGTTAGATCGTTTTCATAACATGTCTATGGATTTCAGATTATAAGCTGTAGTCAAATAGCACTTAATCCGCTCATTTGACGTAAAACGAATAGACAAACGTTTTCATAACATTAATTCCGTCCTACTACCAGAAATACACGGCGCATCCAAAATCTATCATTTCAAATCCTTGGAAAGTTTAGCTTTGATGTGTTTCTTTTTTACTCTTCTGTTTAGTTTGATTAAAAATACGTAAACTAAAAATCACGTTTGATGACTGATTTGTAGCAACGTTTTTGAGCTGTTGTAACAAATTGTGCGCTTTTTTCTCTGCGTCTTCACACCACATGCCGGTGTGTTAACTGCGCTTGAATAAAGAACCCACCGAGAAAGATGTCCATAAGCTGAATGTTTTTTCTTTCTACAGCTGGGACTAAAGAAGATGCATTTACACATGCTATTATAGCAGCAGGAATCGCTCATTCAGTGGCTAAAGCTTTAAGCGACGGCAACATCTCTTTACCCGGTCAAAAAAACGATGCTAAAAGCAACATCAAAAATGGGCTCAAGATTGCGAAGGAATTCCTAGATGGACAGGGGGCAATAAGTCGAGATATTGCCCTCATGAATAAGCATAATATCGAAGTTGGACTTGAGGTATGTTACTAATAAAACTGACCATTCTATTATACTCTCCTACTTCTAAGGCCTAACGGAATATAACGCGTGTAATATATGAATATAATGATATAATTACTGTTCTAATAACCCAATGACAATGGAAACTAATCTCTAAACGATTGTCTGGGCTTCAAGGCTTTTTAAGGCCGACAAAGACTGAATTTCACGCGAGGAAAGTATTTGAAAATATTGAGAGAATGATGGTTGCTTTTTGTACATTTCGAAATAGGGCACGGCTGGGGTGGTGTTCTATTTGGTGCCGTAAAGAGAATAAAAGGGAAATGATTGGGTAGAGAACCAGACATCTTTTTAATAAACACCTTCAGTTATCTATTGAGTGGTTAATTTGCACACCGCTAAACCACAGACCCTAATTATATCGGAAATGAAATCTCGGTTATCTGAATTGATCGCGGTCAGAGTTGACTTAGAATGATCGTACAAATTGAAAATATTCTTTTTCTCATTTCATAACATAAACGAACTACGTGATATTGAAAATTATCGCTGTTTGTGTTTTCGCCTAATTTTGCTTTCTTAAAGGGTAAGTATGCAAACAAATGACAATTAAAAAAACTAATTCGCAAGGCTGTCATCACAGCACTCGAATCGAAGTGATTTCACAGTCAAGTACTTCACACACAAGTTAATACGGCTGATAAGCATCGCACCTTCTGTACGGATAATAAGGACAATAAAAATTCAAAAGACCTAGTCAAACGTTTAACAATTGGAATGCAGTCATAGGCCAGTCAAGCATTATAAGACTATCGTCTGTACATGCTAATGCTTATACTCAGAGGATCTTGTGTTTACATGAAACGTCTTATACCGCTACTATAAGCTGCGGCTTCCTTAACTAGGATTTGGCCTTGTCGTGTTGATATTAAATGTTTTGTTATTGTGCTCCAAACAGCGTGCGCTCTCTTGTTTTAATATACACAATTCAAAACAAACTCTTGCCAACCAACAATATGGGTTCTTTTAATCGCAGGTTAATACAAACCGTATCTATACTTATAACGAGTTTTCAATGAAACAGAATACCTATTAGATTAACATTGCATATACTATTATTCTTTAGACATTCGTTCTTTCATCTTATACGTTTGTTAAGCATGTATTGAAAAAGAAACCCAAAACTACCATCTAATGACATTTATAGACTTATTCAAAGAATGAACTATGTTTTGCCAATAAGTTTAATGTGAGTTTGAATGACTTAAGCAAAAAGGTGATTTTATTGATATCTACAGGCATGTGTAGTCGTGTTAATCACACATACCTAACACCTACGCAGCGTAAAACATATCATCGAATTTTATTTGTTTGAATAACTTGCTGCTTGTCCTATTTGATGTAATCTCGTTGACTTACACCGATTCACGTCGCGCGCCCATATGATAAGCACCCGCAGATTGCAGAGTACGATCTCCTTCTCCTACTGTTTTACTATTTCATTTATTTGCTCACACAGTGGGTCAGTCTTATTGTGGAAAAACCTTGATTTCAGTAAATAAGAAAACTTCATTTTTTTGTAATAAAAAAGCCACGGTTCCCCGTTGAGAATAAAATGAACTCACGCGAACGCAGCATGTGTTCACAATTTATAATTAAACTTCTTAAACTGAACCGATAATGTGTATTTATGAATACGTTAAGTATTGTGATGGAAATAAAGTTAGAATGACTGTTACTGTAAATGCACTTAAGTACTTACTTGCTTTCGTTTATTTTTGCGACTGACGTACTTGCCAACTTACTGAACTTTTTAACTTACGGTAGTACTTACGGACTTACTGACACTGGCCTTAAGTCCATAAGTGAGGCAATAATTTGGTCCAATTACTTACCTACTCTCTAAGGTATCGACTTATTACTCTCTCACTTACTGACTGACTGACTGACTGACTGACTGACTGATTTCATACCCACTTTTCTACATAGCTTACTTACTGACTGACTGAATTTGCCTATCAAATTAATTACCTCTATTTCAACTTTTTTTACTGGATGTATTTCATCCCTGTTATGTACGAGGCAAGAAGTAGACGTGATAAACATAAAATATTAATGATATTTTGTGACAGGAAATTGTTGCAATTTCCAAGAGTGAGAGTAACAGTTGTATAGTTTATGCGAACATTATATTAGTTGCTATACTTCAACCGCTGCAAAACTGACTTATTACAAAAATGTACACTTTTTGTACGTTGAAGGACCAACATTTGTAGAATCTCGTTTAGTTTATTAAATTAAAAAGCTATGTCTTTTCACAATAAACTGATGTTATCTCATTTTTAGATTAAAAATTATAGAAAAAGGGTCAAGATGATTAAAGATAGCTCTAATAGGAACCCCTTTTTAATAACTAATGTTTTTATTATATGTGCAAAATTGACAAACGCTTGTATAGAAAACTAATTGAACTAGAAAGTGTAGAATAAAGGTTAAGATGGCCAAAGATATCCCTAAATTAGTTTCTTTTTTAATAAAGTAAAAATATTTCTAAAATGGATAACGTTCGAAAAGGGCGACAATGTTTCTCAACCCTATTCAATCAAATTGATATTGATTGTGGTTCTGAAATGGTAAACGATAGATGAAACTTTTACGGTTTTACTTCGAAGAGTATCTCAAAAAGTCTTAAACATCCAAAAACGTTGTTCAATCCTATTAGTTGAAACCATCATATAATATAATAGTAACAAAATTAGGTTTTCCAAGAAAATATTTCCATAATTCGCAGCACTTAAAAAACTATTTTCACTATATTCACTTCAACAAATAGCTCTAGCCAAAGAAACACACCTTAAAAGTATTCGAGAACTTGTTGAATGTACAACATTGATAAGTATCTAGATTGAATTCAATTCAATACAATTAAGTTCATAAGTTCATAACTGAAGACTTGTTGAGATATGTATTTTAATAAAGCAAGAGTATTCTAGAATGAACGTCAAATTAAGTTTCTATAAAAGGCAAAACAATTGAAATGGTGGAAATTACATCTATAAAAGGTTTCTTACTCAAACAAGTCAAAACAATTCATTTTTATTAAAACAATATGTTTACAAACCTTTTCAATTTTATCCATATGTAATTAATAATTTATTGAAATAAATAAAGTATTTTTTTTATTCTACAAACTTAAATTCTATTCAGGAATTGCATGACATTTATTTAGCAAAAATATATTTTTTCATAGTCAACAAAATGATGCTTAGCTTTATTGAATAGATGTTTTTAATCTTGAATTATTCACAATATTGATAAGTAACTTTTTCACATTCAATCAGTCCAGTTGAGTATGATCCAATAAGGTTTTTATTTACTACTCTGGGAACAAGAAGGTTTTCTTGATTTTAATTTGTATTTAACGTTTGTTTGTGCATTAAAATATTTTTGCTTAAAAATGTCAGATTTCAGTAAGTCACATTCAAGTCATGTATGTCAAATTCCACAGCAAAATAACCTCTCGGTTACCCAGGATAGTAAACTAAAAGCTTGTTCACAAACCCGTTTAAATTATGCTTATAAGATGTACTTATCAATGACGTATGGTTTGTATATGGACCCATTTGTATATAGAAAGACAAAATCGCCTTGATACAACCAAGACAGGCTAAGCTTTATTTCAAACAAACTATTTCTACTGTTTGTTGTGTTGGCACTACAATACTTATAAATAAATCCGTAAGCAGTTACCTCTGTCTACACATTGTACAAGCTGTGCATATTTGGTAAAACCACGAAAAGCATTCTTACACAGCCTGTCGTGTTTTAGCTCCAGCTGTGGCGGGAAGAGGACACTGCCCCTGGCCATAGCAGCATCAAACCGGAACATGGACCAAGACACATAGGCAATCGATAGGGAAAATTGACCTTGAACCTGTGTCCCAGTGAAGACCGGCTTGCCATTCAGTCAAATACCAAGACACACAAACAATATGTGTATGGGAAAATCGACGTCGAACCAGTGTCCCAGTAAAGACTGACATACCATTCAGTCAAATACCAAGACACACAAACAATATTTGTATGGGAAAATCGACGTCGAACCTGTGTTCCAGTAAAGACTGACATACCATTCAGTCAAATACCAAGACACACAAACAATATTTGTATGGGGAAATCGACGTCGAACCTGTGTTCCAGTAAAGACCGGCTTGCCAGTCAATCAAATACCAAGACATACAGGCAATATTTGTATGGAAAATCGAAGTCGAACCTGTGTCCAATCAAAGACGTGCATATACCATTCAGTCGAATACCAAGACATGCAGGCAATATTTGTATGGGAAAAATCGACGTCGAACCAGTGTCCCAGTAAAGACCGGCTTGCCATTCAGTCAAATACCAAGACATGCAGGCAATATTTGTATGGGAAAAATCGACGTCGAACCAGTGTCCCAGTAAAGAGCGGCTTGCCATTCAGTCAAATACCAAGACATGCAGGCAATATTTGTATGGAAAATCGACTTCGAACCTGTGTCCAAGCCCGGTGTCCAAGCAAATGCTGGCATACCATTCAGTCAAACACCAAGATGTGCAGGCAATATTTGTATGGAAAATCGACGTCGAACCTGTGTCCAAGCCCGGTGTCCAACAAATGCTGGCAACAGTCAAATACCAAGATGTGCAGGCAATATTTGTATGGAAAATCGACTTCGAACCTGTGTCCAAGCCCGGTGTCCAAGCAAATGCTGGCATACCATTCAGTCAAACACCAAGATGTGCAGGCAATATTTGTATGGAAAATCGACGTCGAACCTGTGTCCAAGCCCGGTGTCCAACAAATGCTGGCAACAGTCAAATACCAAGATGTGCAGGCAATATTTGTATGATATGGAAAATCGACTTCGAACCTGTGTCCAAGCCCGGTGTCCAAGCAAATGCTGGCATGTCATGCAGTCGAATACCAAGACGCTATGTTAAACCTCGACGGTGTATCCCTTTTGGGAACCTTGACGTTCCTTGCTTGTCTTTATCTTGACGGTGTATCCCTTTTGGGAACCTTGACGTCCCTTGCTTGTCTATATCACGCTCCGACATTTGGTAGCTATCAGTTCCCAGTCCCCTTAAACTGCCAGTAATTCTGGATAAGCTGTGCACTTGGTACAACAAACTTGGTTTCCCTTGATATATCATAGATAATGAGAGTTAAAATCGGCATTTATGTAAAGCATATCTTAGTGAGGTTTTCGAGATTAACTTCGCTAAGTAATGAGCTGCCTAGCCATACTACACTCTGCTATAGCCACATTTGAGTTGAGTTGCAATGAACACACACATAAATAGTTCTAAGTTAATTCATTAGGTTGACATAGGTTAGTGTATTATTCCGGTCTAAGATATGAATAGTACTATATGGTTAACGCTATAGGCAAACGTGCTGCGGAAGAAGTGGCGGTATATGATCGTTTCTGGAATCACAAGAGCCAGTCTTGTCTGAATATAACGAACCAAAAAGCACCGAGATTTCTACTAAAAAGTTTTGAAACGTGGAATATACAAAGCAAACATCGTTCAAAAATTTTTTTCCTCATAGTTATTGAAAATAACTATACCACTCAATATAATATTTGTTCATTTAGACCGATTTTCTAGATAAAAATAACAAAAATGCCCAGTAAAACTGAATACTTTTGATCACAAACATTCTAGTTGCATTCTAGTCTTCTTCTGGTCGGTGAGCTCACAAAATGAAAAACGGACATCAAGGAGAAAACAACAAAAATTTAGTTACATGTTACTTTTCAAAATGATAACACAAACTGTACGGACTGAAAGATAATGAAACTAAGATCCGAAATTGAACCTATTCCTGTCCTGTTCCTGAGAAAGCATATTAAGAAGCATTGAATATTTAGATAATAATTGTTTGTGGCAACACTTTCTATAGGTAATGAAGATAAATATGGTCGTAAAATGCAACTGCCCAGGAGTTTCAGGACAATGCTCTCAACTCATTTGTTGGAAATCCCTCTCTAAATTTCGCAACATCGGCAACCGGCTCCGAGAAATATACGATGACAAAAAATTGACAGTTGAAGTGAAACCAGTGTTGAGGCGTTCAGTAGCAGAGAAGGTTCCCTCTTACTTAGTTCTTAAAGAGAACAGTAACGTTAAACCCAAGAAAACAAACCTTGTTAGTGTTAGCCGTTCTCCTAACTACTGTGATGAGATCAACCACTTAGGAGTACCTGGTACTGTTGGAAGAAAGTGTGACATTCAAAGGACTGACCCTTTGAAGCAGGACAACTGTGAGGTGCTTTGCTGTGGCCGGGGCCATAACATCCGCGAGGTAGAACGTGCTTGGGATTGTCAGTGTAAATTCTACTGGTGCTGTAAAGTCCATTGTGAAAGATGTTCGGAAAAAGTTATTGTTCATAGCTGTCAGTAAGAACTAGGATACAATGGCCTTATTCTTTAGTCTATAATCAATTCTATCGAACTATTATAATGTAGCTAGCAATCGATACTTATATTGGATCAGTTACTCAAAATAATCGAAATAGTCATACAAGACAAGTAAAGGTCATACACCCAATCGCAATCAGATGACGACATTGACAGACTAGCCTCGTTTTCACACAGAAAACAATAGTAGTCTCAAGTATATGAGAAGCTATAGTCAAGAACAAACGTTGTGCAAATCACTTGCTAATGTGTTTCGATTGGGTGTATTTTCAAACTTCTAAGAAAGAAAGAAAAAACTTTAATTAGTAAGGGTAGATGCATTATTACCAGTGCCAGCTAGACCCGGTAGTTTTCATATTGGCCCTCAGACAAGGAATACAAGACTGGCCTCCAGGGCAGCCATTCATTCTTTAATACGCATGCTCGACGAATTATTTATCTGAGCATAAGCAATAAGACATAGACAATGAAAAGTGACGTTACTATGATTGACAAGTGACGTTATTATGACGCAGTTGTCTTGCTAGTTTGCTTAAATTTGAATTGTAGATTTTTGTCAATATTTAAGAGGATCAGTAAATTTTGAGATATTGTTATTATTACCATGTCAACAGATCACAATATTACATATTTATAGAACAGCTATTTGTTCAAATTGGCCAGGTGAGATTTACCATAATGCTTTTGAAGTATTTTAGAAATAGGGTCACAACCGTTTAAGTATTTAACACTATTTTTTAAGTATTTAAAATTATTTTTAATTATTGTTAGTACTATATTTATTACTATTTAGTATTACTTTTCGAGAGGTAGATATCAATTCATTATTATTTAATCGATAGAAGAATATGACTTTCAGTATTTATATATTTCAAGACATGGCTTATGTTTTATACAATTTTGAAAAAACAGCGCGCCTGGTTTAGACGTCGAATTTCACATGTGCCGAATCTAATGACTTATTGACTTGTTTCCTTTTATTTCAAGTTCTTTTTGGATGTAAACCGCCTATGGGCTAAACAGAATAGGCACTATATAAATCATTAATAATAATAAAGATGCAAATGAGCAAATTGAACCTTGTTTGAGGCATAAGATTCGACCCATATTCGACGTCTTAACTGGGCCTTAGTTTCTTTTGGCATTGATCAAGGTTGTATGCTGTTGTAAATATCCATTAAGATAATAATAAAGTATTTAATCGAAGAGGAATTGGTGTCATGTTCATCAACTATGTGAATTGTTTTTTAAATTTTCTTTTTATTATTTATTTATTATGTGAGTTTCTAATCAAAGAAAGAGAGATAGAGAGAGAGAGAGAGTTGCGAGAAACTATGAAGCCGGTCAGTAACACTTGCATGTCTGTATGTTATACTGCAATAACGCATCACTAATTAGTGTTAAACATGCATTTAATTCTGCTTTCGTCGTCAGCGACAAAGTCTTAACATTTCCATAATCCATGTTATTGTTAAGAATATTTTTCAACGTTCGTCACGTGGTTTATTTACTGCAGTCGTTGTGTTACATACGTACCATCGTGACACACCTGTTATGTTTGATGCCATACGCTCTCAAAACGTACACGATATCATTCAGTCGTAATGTTGTAAAAGTGCGTCACGTAATCATCTATACACAATTCACCATCCATTAGTAACGCTGTACATCCAAAATACGATCAGGTGGCATTTCAGTATATTCTGAATTGACATCACGCAATCTTCGAAAGTTGAATCACAGTGCACATGTTTTGTCACACAACACACTTAATATGTCACGACACATTCACGTCACGATGCAATTTGTACATCACTTCACTGCTAAATATGGATGTCACGATGCATTTAATTTGTCACGTCACTATATGCAATATACGTCACGCTACCAATAAATGACATATGTCACGATGCATTAGTCACGCTTTGTTTTCCTTGTCACGTAATCCACCTAGGTACTGAACAATAGCTCGGTGATGGAGTGCAAGTGTTTTGGGGCTTCCAAATCATGTAACGTACGTACATGCTGGAAACGACTGCCATCATTTCGTACTGTAGGGGAAGTCCTTCATGAAATGTACGTACAAAGTGTCAAAGTGAAAGGTAGTCAAGTACTAGATTCGCTTGTGCTGTTGGGTGCCACTCCCTTCACAAAACCAACACCTAAAGCAGAGATAGTTTTCATTCGTGAATCACCTAACTACTGCGAGCGCAAACTATCAATGGGTATTGTCGGCACAAAGGGACGGTCATGCGTCAAAGATCAAGACGATAAAGAGGCGGATGAGTGTGACGTCATGTGCTGTGGACGAGGCTACGACACGCGCATTGTCACGCGCGAATGGAAATGTCACTGCAAGTTTTATTGGTGTTGTTTTGTAAAATGCAAGTTATGCTCAGAAGAAGCAATTATACAATCATGCAAATGAACTGAATAATTTAAACGAGTATATTCATAACAGAACTACACAGATTACAGACGGTGACTGTTCCTTGTAGCTATAGGTGAAAGCATGAAAAACAATGAAACAATTATGAACGTCAAAAATCAAAAACAATTAATGGGTCGACTATGTAAAATACAAACAAGTAGTATAAATAATATTATATAGACACTATTATTAGATTATTAACGGTGTATTAGATTAATTTAATCAACTATGGAAAATAAGACGACGTTTTCGACTGAGACCTGGATGACTACTGATTCTGTTCACAAGCATAGAACACGATTTTTTTTTTTGACTTTTTACTATAGCTTATTATGCCCTTCTGATCTATTGTAAATACAATAAATGAACTCCAGTAATTAAAGTATTTTTGAAAATCTTACTGGTTTAAAAATGAATCCCGAAAATCGGCTGGAAAACCACGCTGGGAGAACCAAGACACATTGAACATGAATGATAAAACTATTCATTTATCCGCTGTTTAACTCTATTAAAATAATTCAGGATATTAAAAAAAGAGTTAAAACATTTTACGAGGTTAATTATCAATACCTTTTCTAAAGGGAAAGCTAATTCTTACCTGAAAAAAGCGGAAAAACAGCCACAAAAAACCCTTACTTCCAGCGTTTCCAAAGATGAAAGGTGGTCATTATCTTTTCTTGGAGGGGGTACAATGGGATTGCAAAATGCTTCAACCCCAATCGTGACACAGGAAACCCATGAAGTGAAAACATCATGGGTTTTCTTTTCATTTCATTTCATTCATTCATTCATTCATTCATTCATTCATTCATTGTTTCTCTCTCTTTATTTTGTTTGATTGTTTTTAATTAAAAAAAATTAAAATATACATATTTGGCAAGTATTAATTAGTTATTAATATCGTGTAATTAAATTTTACTTGAGTAATCTAATATTCTAAATGCTCAAAAAACTATGGTTTTTTTTCCTTTTCTCTTTCTTTAATTTTAGTCTTTATTTTCTCGTTTTTTGTGCTGACCAGTTCTGCACATAAAGTACTGATGTTGTTTTTACTTTGGTTTTACAAATTAATATTTCTCATTTATCACTATTGTATTACTAAGAAAAGTTGTTTATTTAGTTTGAGTCAGTTTAATTCAAATCATCATGATAAATGGGTTATCGAAAAGGAATTAGGAATTGTTATCAATAGCAGATAAAAGTTATTTTTAATTACATAAGTAGCAGACAAGACAAACAGAGATTGAAGACTCCCAAAAGGTACTGTGTAACATTGAACTGAACATGCTTTTGTGTACTAGGTCGTTGTCGACCTTCTAGTCTACGTACTCATGCATGCACTATAACAAAAAATCAGTTTGCCACTTTGTAAAAGAAATAAGCTACTACTACTACTTACTAACCTCTTTTTATTGAAATCATACTTGATATTTCTCAGTAATTAGCTCTATTAATACCTGTAATACATACTAAAAACAGATTATTATCTCAGAGATATCGTTTATCTTATCTTTGATACGAGTAGTTGGTCTTGCAACTTTACTAACTAATTTGATCTTCTATAGTTTAATAGTCTTATATGCGGTAGCTTTCTCTAATTTGCAAATAATATAATTCCTACAAATCATAATAATTAATTATAGTTGTATAAAGATTCTCTATATACTGATCTGAATGGATGTTCCATTTTAACATATTTATCTATATATCTTTTAAAGTAGTTTAAACGAGTTTGAAAGGCTTTAATTTATGACATTAATTACTCACTTGACTGATACTCCAATTGATTTAATAATAATTTTTAATATTCTTCAGTAGGGGTTTTCTTCTAGCAATATAAAAACTTCTCACTCTTATACTTCATTAATTTATTTATCGGTAACTCTTAGATTATCTTTTAATATTCCAGCTTATATTTATTAACGTTTTCGTCGCTTTTTTGTTTATTTCTAAAAGCATGCGAGGGACCTTTCTGTATTATAACTGCTCATTCTCAGTGGTAACTCTTAGTTTATCTTTAATATTCCAGCTTAATATCTATTTGCTAAATTTTTCGTTGCTATAAGTTTCTTCCAAAAACGTCCAGGACCTTTCTGTATTATAACTGCTCATTCTCAGAACTGTTATAATACATGCATTCTTTGTTACAAAATAAATTTGTCTATATTCTACAAAAGACCTTGGATGGTTTACAGTGCTATAAACACAACAACTTCACGCAGAACTTCTTGCGCAGGCTTGGTACTATTTTTAACGTATTTCCGCTGACATATAAGTGAGGGATAGAATGCAAAATTTGTGTTTCTGTTTGTGTGCATCTGAAGTACACTTTTAAAAAAAGCGATATAGCATAAGCATTATATGCATAAACATAGGCATAATATTGAGTAAAAAGACGATGGAAAACTATCCATTTAAAACCGGTTTGCTGCGTTTTCCACAGATTTTCATATTTAATTTTTCAAACCACAATTTTGATTTTACAGCGATCTAAATGCTGATATACTTAAACAGCGATCTAAATGCTGGACCTTATGCAAGCTTTCTTGAGTTCAAAGTTTCAACACTTCACAATCTATTCAGGTCCGCAAACCACCCTCCCGGAGCGACACCCGCCGGCTGAATCTCGCAAAACGCATTGCTAATCTTTTGTTTCTGCTCTTCATTAAATCTGCTTTCCATTAACAAGAATAACGATGTGAATAACTGACTGATAAATATCTTTTAACGTGTTTTTCTGGTATAAGACGTTTCTAACACAGTGCTAACCTCTGATAATGATCTGATGTCTTCAGTGTGAATGATAAATGACCAAGACAGATCCTGATATGACTGCATACTCTTGAACTTTCTGACAAATAATATTTTGATTTGATGTTCTTATTAAAACAAAGTATAATTAATCAATGTCTAGATAATGAAGGGTCTGTTAAATGAGCATTCAAGTTTAAGCCCAGTGTGTTGCCGGAGGGTCCACAATAGGGTTCTCATATCCCGCAATCCCGCTCATTTTTACGTGAAATCCCGCCATCCCGGCATTTTTTATGGCACAATCCCGATCCCGATAAATCCTTGCTAGGAC